>JAULBY010013603.1:0-22407 GCA_032358315.1 Ophiocytium majus | reverse complement strand
ATAATCACTCCAAACACGGGCACAGACTCTGGTGTCTTCTGCTGCCTGCCCTGCACACTGCAGTGGCCTGCTAGTCGGCACTTTATCAGCCAACAACACCATTCCGTCAATAGTGCTGCCTCTAAGGACGAATGCCGCACAGCATGCCAACCCACGGCGTACGCAATGTCAAGTAGCGGCACTCCTCACGCTAAACAGCAGCTGAGACTGCAAGTGAAAGGAATCTCAAATTTTAACGTTGCTAAGCCCAGATACTGCCGTGGCTGGGGCAAGCGTTGAAGCACATGTTGAAGTTTGCCAGCTCAACTTGCAGCACAGAGCAGCACAGGGCAGCATGCACACAGATGCATGCAGCAGGGGCAGCAGCGCAAGCCGCAACGGCTGTGTGGTGCAACATCACACGTGTGTGTGCGTGTATTTAGCTCACATGGCCGCTCCACTTGCCACCTGCTCACCTGACATCAAAAGCAAAGGGCTACGGGCGCGATTGGCACGCCAGAAACTGAGTGAGGGTGGTCACCACAAAGGCACTTGCTTACCAGCCAGCCCGCCTACAGTGCTCAGCGCGGCACTGCAGTGTGCACCTTGCCGACAGGCGCACACAGTGCTCTGCTGGTGCTGCTGCCGCGACCCCGCTGCTGCTGCGCCATCTGAGGCGGTGCAAGACTGCTGCTGCCGCTGCTGTGCTCACATGGCTGCTGGTGTGCTGAGCACATGGCTGCTGGTGTGCTGAGCAAACATGGCTACTGTCGCGCTGAGCACACGCCTGCTGTTGCGTTGAGCACACGCCTGCCGTTGTGCTGAGCACACTGCCGCCGTTGTGCTGAGCACACAGCTGCTGCTGTGCTACATTACAGCAGCGGGCCCTGGCCCGTGACGGCGTCGCCAATGCTCGAAGCATACCCGCCCATGCCACCTGCAGCAGAGGAGGTGGTGACCGTTGGAGCGGCGGGCGCGGCATAGGTGCCGGTGGTGCCGCCGTGAGGCTTCGCCACCACCACAAAGTGGGGCTTGACAACCTGCGTCACCTGTGCCTGGACCGTGAAGGCGGGCTTGGGGATGATCTGCGGTGGCACGCAAGGCGGCGCGGAGGTGGCATGTGAGCTGTGCAGTGCTTAGTGGAAGTAGTGCTTGTGTGGGTGAGTGGCAGTGGTTGTGGCAGGTGCTCGGCGGACGCGACATGCAAACGGTCTGAGAGCACAGTGTGCATGCACAGCTGCAGGTGCGGTGACACCAGCATCAGACGGTGGCAGCAGCCGCAGTATGAACGCAGTGGCAGACAGTCTACCCACCAGCATGCAGCTGCATGCCAATGCCAGCACCCACCAGTGCTGCTACACAAAGACACGGCTACATGCCACCGACAGCGCCGAGGTGGCACCAGCCACTGGCACGTCTACTGCATGTGCATAACTTCAACATTGGAAAGTGAACTTCAACGGTGTCTTACCTCAAGGTGGGGCTTCACGGTGAACTTGGGTGCCGAGACCACCTGGGGAACGGGCTTCACCACAAAGGTGGGCTTGTACACGGGCGTCACCTGGCGGCAGCAGTGCGAAAAGCAGTGCACAGAGCAAGGGTGAGCGGAAGCGGGGCGTCACTTGCAACACATGGCAGGCATAAGGCAAGGCAGCTTGGGCTGTGCGCAGGCTGTGCGCATACTGAGACACGCATGAGCTGCAACTTGACTGCAGACATGGTACAGTGCCTGTGCGGGTGCTGGGTGTGCCCTGGCGCCACACCAAAGCACAAGTTCAAGTGTGACTGAGGCAGCTACTTGTTGAAGGTACGTACGTGCTCCTTGACGGCGTACTCAGGCTTGGGCACCGCGTATGGCACAGGCTTGATCTACAACACACAAGGGACGGCGAAATGGCAGCGGAGGCAGGCGGTAGCGTAAGAGAAGTCAGGTGCTTTGCTGCCACACAAGAGTGAGTCAGTATTTGTTGTTGTTCACTCAGGTTTGCAGCGTATACGCGAAACCACGGGGTGGTGTGCACACCCACGGCTGTGCCAAGATGATTGTGCAATGCATCGCAGCTATGCTATATGGGTTCAGGCATGAGAGCGGCAGCTGGTGAGCATGAGTGGGAGGGTGCTCAGCACAGCTGTGCGCACCTTGAAGACCGGCTTCTCCACGTACTGCACCACCTCCTTGACCTGCTCAGCAACGGCAGCAGCAGCACGAGCAGCAGCAGCAGCGGCACACACCAAAATCAAGAGAGGGTGGTAATGAGTGGGCACAACGGGCAGCAGCAGTAGCAGCGATAACAACACACTGTGTGGCGCATGCATGCCAAGGGATAATATATGGGTTTCATATGCTGTGATGCGCAACGGTACTGCCGTTGTTCACCATGGCCAGGTGCCCAGTCAGAGGCTGACTGCCGAGGTGCGAAATACGCCAGCAGCTGCAGGCCGTGCGACAACTTGCTGTGTGTGTGTACCAACAGCTGCTGGTGCTGGCACTGGGACTGTACCTCGCTCTCACCTTGTAGATGGGCTTGGTCACTGCACGACACACGCAACGACACCAGGAGCAGTAGCAGGCGCGATGAGACCTCTTACGCACCATCCCGCAAGGCAAGCGGCAACACAAACGCGGCCCGTGCACGCGACTAGCTACCGCAGCGCCAGACCAGGCGCCCCCTCCGCCCCTCTCCTCCATGCTTGCAGCTGCCGTGATGGCACCGACGCCAGTCACACATGACAGCGCCGCCGCGCGCCATAATTACATCACTCGGGGGGGGGGCGGGGGCACTCACCCACGGTCTGGGTGGGCGCGTGGTGGGAGTTAGAAGAGGTGGCGCCCTGAGCCATGGCAGCGCCCAGGCACGCCACAGCCACGCCGGCGATCGTCAGGAGGCGAACCATGGTACCTGCGGTTGGTGCTGTGTGCTGGCTGCTGCTGTGAGCACGGCAGTGTTGTGAGCGAGCCACTTCGTCTGCGCGGTGTTTGCCGCGGCAGCAGGCACATCACCGTGCTGCCTTGTCTGGCGACACGGCTGGCTGGGCAAATAGGCGCCTGACTAGCCCCATCAATCGGCCAGTCACATCGCTGTGCTGACAGGCAACGGGGTGGGGTGGTGAGGGTGGCGTCGAAGTGTTCCCGTTGAGTCTGTCCGAGAAAGAGGCGCGTCACCGAAGACGTGTGCACGCACAGAAGGCTGCCAGAAACGGCAAGGTTGGGGCCAGAGGTTGGCAGAGCTGCTTTGCGGTGCCGGGCGATGGCGTAAGCAGCAGCACCCACTTCCAGCCACAAGTCGATGCTGGAAAGGTAGAAAGCCTCTTTGACCCCTAAGCAAACATGCTACCTGGTTGAACAGAGTTCCTGCTGGTGCAACCCAGAAGCCAGCCAGCCCCGACGACCTTTTTCGCACCCCAGCTACGTCGCAATAGCAGCAGCTGCTGCGCCAGGCAGCACACCAACACGGCCATGTCCCACTTTCTCAGGGATGAGAACGACGGAGCACCAGACGAGCCCCTGCTGATACCCCTGCCAGAGTTCAGCCCCATTCGCTTCACAACAGCCACCTTCCCACGCTCGGCAGCAGCCAAGGATGCAGCAGGCATACCCTGGGGGCTCAGCATCACGCCCTGCCTCCCCCCCAGCCCCCGCTCCCCCCCCCAGCCCCCCCTTCCCTCCCACCTACTTGCTCGCTGTGACACCTGCTTCGCCTACATCAACCCCTACTGTGAGGTCAACAGGCGGTGGTGGAGGTGCTCACTCTGCGGGGCGCACGTGTCCCTGCGAGGGTCGCGGCCGACGGTTTCAACCGGCTCCGAGCCCGAGCGCTACCGCCAGCACCACGCCTCCTCCCGCGTCCCAGAACTGGTGAATGAGGTAGTGGACCTCGACCTGCCCTTCCCTGGCGACAGCAGCAGCAGCAGCAGCAGCAGGCGCAGCGGCGGCGACGGCGACAGAGGCGGCGGCGGCAGCGCACCCGCAGCTCGCCCGCCGGTTTACGTGGCACTGGTGGACGAACTCGGCGGAGACGCTTTTCAGGCTGCGGTTTCTCAGGCGCTGGTGCGTGCCGCCGCAGCCCTGCCGCCACACCACCACTTTGCGCTGCTGACATTCTCCGACCGGCTAGGCGTGTTCGATGCCGCTGCGCCGCTGCCGGTGGTGCGCTTTGTGCGCCTCATCGACACCGCCGCCGCCGCGCCCGGCGCCGCGGCCGCGCCAATAGACCTGCTGGACGTGGCAACACTGGGAAGCATCGCCGCTGCAGCTGCTGAGCACAGAGCGGGGCTGTGCTCAGCAGCAGAGGCGCTACCATCTGTGTGCGCGGGCGCAGCGTCCACACGCCGCCGCTGTACCGCCGGCGCCATCGCCGCCACCCTCGACATGGTGCTTGCATGCAGAGGCACAGCCGCCGCAGCGCCCGACCCCCCGCCCGCCGCCTCTGCCGAGGACGGCTTCGAGTTTGCGAGCTGCCACGTGAACGTTTTCCTGGCGGGCGCGGAGGCGGCTGCGGCGGCGCCAGCGGCGGTACGGGCGCACTATGCCACGCTTGCGCAGTCTGCAGCGCCGCGCGGTGTCAGCTTCAGCGTGTGGGCCGTCCCTGAGAACTCCACTTCTGCCGCCGCCGACGCCGCAGCTGCTGCCGACGGCGTGGCGGCCGCGCAGTGTGGGCTCGCGCAGCTGCAGCCGTTGACTGCGCTCACGGGGGGGGCGCTGCACCACAACGAACTGCTGAGCACGCCTCCCGATGCTGCAGCCGCTGCTGCTGAGCAACTAGCACAGGCAGTCGCCTGGGAAGCCGCACGCACCGCAGGGCACGCCGCACTGCTGCGTGTGCGCTGTTCCTCGGGATTCCGCGTGCGCCAGGCGGCGGGTTCCGGCGCCGTTCTGGGAACTGTTCTGGGGACCGTTCCTAGATTGGCGTCGCCCGCGCCGCGTTGCTTTGCGGACCCGCAGCTGGACGCCTTGTGGCACGTGGCGCGGTGCCCCGCGGGGGCGAGCCTGAACTTCAATTTCGAATTTGACGGTGTGGGCGATCTGCTGAGCAGCGGCGATGGGGACGCGCACGCGCCGGTAATCCAGGTGGCGTTTGCCTACACGGATGCTTGCGGCTTTGGCGGTGACGGCGGCGGCGACGGCGGTGGTGGTGTGTGGGTGGAGGCGAGGCGGCGGCTGCGTGTTATCACGGCGCGGTGCAGCGCGTCGCATGATTCACTGGAGGTGACTGCAGGGCTGGGGCCGAACACCGCAGCGGCAAGCCTGCTGCCCAAGGTGAGCTTGCGATGCTAAGAAAATAGGAGAGCAGTTGGTGCTGAGCACTGTCGCGGTTGCTGCGGCGGTGTTGAGTGTGTGGAAGGCTTGGTGGTCTGGTGGGTACAAATGGGTTGGCAGAGCAGATGGCACCATTTGGCGGCGCCAATGTGTGCGCAAGTTGCAGTAGTGAGGGTGTGCGGACGCACTGCAGCATGCGCCTTGCCTGCCAGTGTGTGGAGGTGCGTCATAGAAGCCAGTTCCATAACTCCTTTCAAACATACCACAGCTGCTCCACAACCGTCCCGTCACACACAATGCATGTGTGCACCCTTCCACGCATGCCCCTCACACATCAAATGCCACTGCTTCTTCCCTACCACACACACCCTTGCTGCACCACCACCACCACACACCGCAGGCACTAGCGGTGGCGCACTCAGAAGGCGCCATCCAAGCCGCCCACCTGCTCCGTGACTGGGCCGTCAACCTCTGCTGCTGCGTGGTGGAGGGCGCCGCAACCGCAGCACGTTCCGCAGACCGTTCCTCAGACCATTCCTCATCTCTTCCGGAACGCGCCGCAGACGCCGCGCGCGACCCTGCTGTCCACCGCGTTTTGCAACTCACCTACGGCCTTCTGCATGCAGTTGCGGACGCGGGCGGCGCCAGCGATGCCGCCACTGCCGCCGCCGACCACCTCCTCTCCCTAGACCCGGGGGTCTTGCGCCTGGAACTGTACCCGTCCCTGAGAACATTCTCCGCGGAAGGGGCACCGCGGTCCCCGGGGGAGCTGCCGCTGCGCCGTGCTGCCGCCGCCGCCGCCGCTGCCAACGGCGCCCCGCTGCTAGTGCTAGACGCCATGGCGTTGGTGCACGTGCATCGCGCCGAAGCCGCCGGCTCACGCCGTGGCAGTGTCTCCAGCACCGGTGCTGCCGCCACGGTGCCGCCGCCACCGCCGCAGCCGCCGTTTCCACCACCGGCGGGCACGCCGCTGGGGGACTGGTTGGAGGCGCGGGCGGTGGTGGCGTGTGCGGCGCCGCCGCGGCTGGAGTTTAGCAGCGGTGCCGGCACATTGGCTTTTGAGACGCTGTTGCTGGACGACTGCGCACCTGCGGGGGCGGGCGCCTCGGGCTTTTCGGACTTTTTTTCGCAGGTGGTCGCGGCTGCGCAGGCGGCGCTTGGCGAGGAATAGAACGTGCTGTGCAGTTGTAGTTGGGGGGGGGGGGGGGGGGGGGTTGCTGGGCAGGTGTGTGGTTGGGTGCTCAGCAGTGGGAAGGGCGCTCACTTGTGCTCAGCACTGCTGCGGCGGTTTGGTGCGGTATGTGTACAGGGCAGCCCTGGCATACCGCACCCATGCAATGATGGAATACAGTACCTGAATGGCTGCACGGTGGGTTGTGCTGCCCTGTGAATGCTGCCGTGGCCGCTACATGTGTGTCGCCCATGCCTGTTCCTGTTCGACTGATGCATGCATGCAAGCAAGCGCAGCCAACACGCGCCACCAACACCAGCAGCCGCAAAGACACAGCGACAAGCACACAGCACTTGGCATCGCATACCGCACACCATGTGAAAGTAGCACAAAGCACACAGTGGCATCGCATACCGCACACCATGTGAAAGGAGCACAAGCGGGGCAGATCGCCATTGATCGTCGAATCTGGACCTCACTCAGCACAGGAACCACGCAACACGCAAACGGGCAGGCTTTGGATTGCGCCACACCGCTGCCACATACCAGCCCCTCCCCCCTGCCCCCCAAACATGGACTACTGCCGCTGGCGCCCTGCGGCTGCCTTCCCCTGCACCAACACTGTCAACCCGTCCCGCCACTGCTGATGCGGCTGGCTAGAAAACACACCAGAGCAGGTGCTCAGAAGCAGGGTGACACGGAAGGACCGTGCTGCATTGCTGTTCCCAGAGCAACAGTTGTGGCGCGCGGGGGGGGGGGGGGGCTCTAAGTAGGTAATGAACAACGCAAACGGAGTGAAAGTCTTGGCGCTCGTTATGTACACCACAGCGCTGCCATCAGCAACCTACCCCCGCCCCCAGTGGCTGTGGCCCGCAACATAGGCAGTGGCGACACCGCCCCTCACCCCAATACACACCCACAAACCCTGTCCCCTGCCTATGCGGCACCGCCTGCAAGCGCGCACGGCAGGTGACGTGCCGGTGGGTGCTGGTGGTGCTCAGCAGCGGGGACCTAACACACACCTTCCCCCCCCCCTCTTCCCCCTGTCCCCCCAGGGGCGCGCTGATGCCGCGCAGCGCCCATTCCAACAGGCACGGCAAGAGTAGAAAGGTAAGGCAGCCGCGGATGGCGCACTGCCCGCGCTGGCGCCAAGAAAAAACCACGGCGGCGGCTGCCGTTGCTGGGACGCGGGAGCTGGAGTGCAGCACGCCGCAGCGGCAGCAGTTACGGCGGCAGTTTCGATGGCTGTTACGCCACATCACCTGTGCTCAGCAGCACGCATGCTGAGGTGCACGTCGCAGCGGACGGCAGCGCCCACCGCACTGCTGCTGAGCAGCGCGCTCTACGCAGCTGCGTACAGCCGCGGCAGAAAGCGCGCTCAGCAGCAGCAGCAGCCTCTCCTGCTGCCCCCCTCAACGCAGCGGCGCGGCCGCCACGCCGCCCTGCTCCCCTCCCGCCTCCGCAGCGACAGCGCTTGGCCTCGCCACCGCCCCCTCCGGCCCTTCCAAGCAGCCGCTGCCGCCACCGCCGCTCTCCCCCTCACCAGCCGCCACCTCGCGTGCAGCCACATGCGCTGCCGCCGGCACGTAGCCCAGTGCGCCCTCCCCGCCCTCCGCTCCCGTGAGCCCAGGAGCCTCCGCAGCTGCTGCCGCTGCGCTACCATGCACGGGGGCAGCCTCCAAGGTTGGCACCGGCGCCGCTGGCATTGCTGCCGCCAGCTGCAACAACAGGTCATACGCCAGCCCCGTGTCCACGGCATCGTCGTCACTGGCGGTGGTGGCGGCGACGGCGGTGGAGCCGGTGTCCACAGTGGCTGCTGCGGCGGCGGCGGCTGCGGAGGTGCTGGCTCGCGCGCTGCCCCTGGCTGGCAGACAGGACTGTGCGGGGGCGGGGGAGCGGAGGACGATGCTGCCCTTGCCCCAGCGGAGGCGAAGGGTGTCGCCCCACCTGTTGGCGGCAGTGGCGCACGGCGCAGCGGATGGCACAGGGGAGGGTGGTGGGTTGGTTGTGGTCCATCGGCAGAGCACGCAGCCTCCACAAATGTCGGTGCAACTGCAGTGGCTAGCACCTTGCCTGCTGGTGTGCTGCCTGACATGGCTGTTATTGCTGAGGCGTGCAGGCACTGGTGGTACTGGAGAGAGGCAGTCTGGCACTGGTGCCGCTGAGCAGGACTGCTGCTGCTGATGCTGCTGCTGCTGAGCACACACCACAACACAAACTAGTAGATGGAAGTAACCCTGCATCTCACTGCAGCAGCTAGTGGTCCCAACACATACAGGAAAAGGAACGCTGGCTGCCGAAAAGCACGCGTGTGGTGTTGCGCCTGCTGGCATCAATCATCCACCCCTCAAACATCACTGCTCCAGCGGCGACCGGTGATGGGTCACTTCTCGCCAAAATGACACAGTTACATCTTACGTAACTGCCAAACGTAGCAAAATCACGTTCGCTGATGCTATGGCAACATACCATCACCGCACCAGCAACAACTCTGGCGCAAGCAGACACTGGTACATTTGTGCTGCACAGGACAAATACACACATCAATTTCCCCTACCATGGCAGCTGTCCAGCCACTTGCCGCAGCTGCAGCATGTCCCGCACACAGCGGCACTGCTACATACTCTTGAAGTGTTCTGCTGCCGACAACAGGCAACCTCAGCACCTACTGCAGCGCCCAGCCATTACACGCGCCCGCATACACTCTGCAACATTTCGCTGCTGAGCACAAATACACCATATTCCAGCGGCACACCCAGCCACTGTACGCCGCCGCCGCAGCCCACCCACGCACACACACACCACATGATTTTTTTTCTGCGGCTGAGCACCAGGCCACCACATTCCCTGCTCAGCAGAAGCCCTTTTTTGCTGCTGAGCACAGAGACACCAGATCCCCTGCTCAGCAGCAGCCCTGCCACTCACCGCAGCTGCAGGGGCTCCCGCACGTACAGGAACGACCCGTTGGAGGACCTCAGGTCCTGCAGCTGAAAGGCGCCGCCGCTGAAGCTCACCGCCGCATGGTGCGTCGACACCGTGCGGTAGTCCAGCACCATGTCGCTGCTCTGCGATCGGCCAATCACGAGCGGGCGCTGGGACGCGGCCCCCCCGCGCAGCATGAGAGAGCTGAAGCTGAGGTGGAAGCGCGTTGAGAAGAGCTCCTCCTGGTGCTGGTGGCGTGTGCACACGGTGAAGGAGATGAAGGGGGGGCGCAGCTGCGGGCGCAGCAGGGGGACAAACTCGCCGTTGGGCAGGCGCAGGTGTGTCTTGTAGGGGGCCTTGCACACGCCGCACACCTGGGGGGAGGGGGGTTTGGGGGGGGGAAAGGGGGGGTGGTGCTCAGCACAGACACCGGCGGTGCAGGGTGGGGACGCGGCTGCTGGCGCAATCCCTGGCTCTGCCAAACAAGCGGTGTGCTTCTCTCATCATTCAATATGACAACAATCACAATACCTGTTTCTGCCACACCAGTGCACCTACGCTGTACTGGTAGGCAGCAGCAGCTAAGCAAACATCACGGACCAGGTGCAGCACACTTGGGACTTGGACGATTCTTCAACCCAATTCTCCAAATGTGCTCACTTTAAACCACCAAAGTTGGGGGACACTGCCAAACATTATGCTTGAGCCGCCGCTGCTGCACCCTACAGACGGGGAACGACAGCTCAGCTGAATCATAGTTGCACCCTCGCTGAGGCATCAGGCTAGAGGTGGTAAATGCTACAACCGCTTGGGCTTCAGAGCGTGTGCACGCCTGCCGCTATTGCACACATGTTTTAGCTACTACGTAGTGTAACAGAAGCGCTGCTGTGCGGCAGGCACAACTGCTACCACCGCTACACTATCCACCCACACAAGGCCCACAGCGCCACTGCGCAAACGGCGCATACCCCCCCCACCGCTGCTGCTGAGCACACACACAAAACCGCACCTGCGCCCCCTTTTTGTTGCTGACGATGCACGGCTGGTGCCTCTCCTTGCTGGTGTGCCAGCGCTGCAGGCAGTGTACGTGCACATATTTGGTGGACCCCCTGCACTCGCACGGCGCCACCAGCGGGTTCTCGCCCCCCTCGTCCCCATCGAAGCACATGTAGCACTGCAGGGGCGCAGTGGGCGCCCCCCCCTCCGTATCCGAATCCCCCTCGTCACCGCTCGCAAAGTCGCCATCGCGGGGTGACGCGGGGGCAGGGGTGCCATCCCCACTCGCATAGTTGAAGCTGTCCCCCAGCAGCAGGGTGCCACAGCGCCCCTCCATCCGCCGCTCGCCGCTGCCGCGTGGGGGGGCGGTGGAGGGCGTGGCGGGGTCCCCCCTGCTGTCGGCGCCAGATACGGCTTCCAGGAAACGGCCGTGGGAGAGGGACTCGCCGTAGGCCGTGACCGCCTCGCCGTCGAACAGCTCCTCTGGGAAGCCCTCTCGGTCCATGGCCAGCTCCGCCAGCTGGGCCTCGGTGAGGGCGGCGTGGGTGGTGCCGTTGTGGGTTTCGGTGATTAGCAGGCCAACGCTGCCCAGGCGCAGAAAGTCGCCCACGCGCAGGCGCTGGGGGGGGCCAAGGGTGAGCTTGTCGCCCAGCACGATGCACGTGCCGGAGTGCCGTGTGAAGGGCTGCCTAGCGGGCACCACCCACCACCTCTGGGCCGAGGGCTGGGGCACCAGCAGCAGCTGCGAGGCCCTGCTGTCTGCGACGGTGACTCTAGTGAGCCGGCACCCCGTGGCCTCTTCATACTGCGCCGCGATGTCCGCGGAGGATATGTGCGGCGCCTCCTCTGACGCAGCCGGCCGGCCGCTCAGGACCACCCCCGCCCCCCCCGCGCACACGCGGCAGCTGTACGTCGCCAGCTTGCGGCGCCCGCCGCTGTTGTGATGGTGCACCTTTTTGGGCAGCACCACTTTGACGTCGAGCAACCGCCCTCGGCTGGAGGCATCCCTGCTAATGAAGCGGGTGCCCAGGCCCTCCCCCACGAAGAACTTGTCGGTGTCGTCACCCCTGCCGTTGCTCAGGGAGCAGGAGTTTCCCATAGCCGAGAGTCACGCGCCCGCCGCCCCGCCGTCCGCGCCGCTGCTGCTGCGGTGTGGTTGGTGGCTCCAGTGACCCGCACACACAGCTCCTTCCAAAGGGGCAGCAACAGTGGAACACCGATGCGCCACCGCACGCTGCACAGCCCGAGCTGGGGAGGCAGAGTGGTACCAGCACCACTTCAGCTGGGCGCCGCCGTGCCACGCCAGGGCTCAGTTGCTGGCGGTCCGGTGCGCGCTGGTGCTGCCCCTACGTTCTGCGCCGGTTTTGCAGCAGCCAAGGTGCAAGTTGCTGCTCGGGAGGTGCCACTCCAGTGCGGGGACGCAGCGCTGATGACGATCAAGGTGACGCTGCCGGCTCCAGATCGTGCTGCTCTCACTGCAGGCTGCAGCGCCGTGCCTGCTACCGGCGTCCCTCTCTCTCACTGCAGGCTGCTCAGTGCCCCGCCAGCATACGCCAGCACACGGCGGGAAAGCACTCAGCAAAACCGCTGCTGAGCACGTGTGTGTGCATTCTATGCATGCATACAGTGCTGTGCACATGTGTATGCATGCGCAGCACTGCAGTACTGCGCCCACTCTCCTTCCCCAAAATTAAGGGAACCTGGCCATGGAACTGCTACGCGGTACCAGTGCAAGGATGCTGCCAGGGAGCCAGCACAGCGATACCACGGTCAACTCGCTGTAAGTCACAGCATGGACAGCAGCAGACGGAACCGCACAGCGGCAGGCGCCCAGCGGGCATGCAAAAGCGATCACCCAGGCGCAGCACACCGAACCTGCTGTTCACATCAAACACACAAAAACAGTGTACTCTATTTTTATCATTATAGCCACGTACGCACACCTCAACCAGGCAGCCAATGCCCCTGCACCTCGCCAGTTGGCGAACGCGCACCCCACCCGCCCCCCGCCACTGCCGCCGCTGCCGCCGCCGCTGTGGTGCTGCTGGCACACGTCAGCGCATCACCATCCTCATCCATGCCGCCGCCACCAGCATCTGCCGCATGCGGCTGCAGCGCTCCGCTGCGTGCATCCGCATAGCCGAACCTGTCACCCACGCGCAGTGGCACGGGCCCCGGCGGCAGCCACAGCCGCACCGGCGACCGCCCTCCCTCCTCCCTCACAGGGCTTGGCGCTCTGACACGCGGGCACGCTGCCGCGGCCGCAGCGGCAGCAGCAGCATAAGCGCCGCCAGCAGCAGCCACGCCACCACTCGCGGGGACTGCCGCTGAGCACCGTGCTCCGCTGGGACGGCGCCGCGTGCGCCGAGTCCCGCGCGCTGGCGACGCCTCGGGGTGTGCACCCCGCTCACCGGAAGCCAGGCCTCGTGGCCACTCTCTCCGTGTCTGTTGCTGCGGTGGCGGCGGCGGCACACGGGCCACAGGGTAGGCATCTCTGGCGCTGCTGGCAGTGGTGTCACCGGGGTGGGGGACAGCAGCCGTGACTGCCGCCTGGTGAGCTGCAAACAGGCGGGTTGCCGCGTTCCTGTACAGCGCCTGCGCCAGAGGCACGCTGCCCGCTGCCGCACCCGCTGCTGCGCCGCCACCACCCGCCCGCGTGTGGGAGATGCGGACACTGGGATGTGGTGAAGTGGCCGTAGCTGCGGCGGGAGGGGCGGCGCCGCTGTTGCGGGTGCGATGGCGAGGCGGCAGCTGCTGCGGTGCCATAGCAGGCGTGGCGGGGGTGGTGGCACTGGGAGCAGTGTTCACTCCCTGTAGCTGCAGCACCTGCTTCCACAGCACCTCCTGCAGCGTACAGGTGGCGTCAAGGCATGTTGGTGTACTGTTTGAGTGGTAACCATTGCCTATGCGAGCAGCAACTGGGAGCATGCACCACAGCCACAAGCAGCAGATGTTGACAAGCAGCCGCCAACCATGTAAATCATGGCACAAACCACTTCCATGCAAGATTCGTGCTGAGACGGCACATGTGCACATATGCCCTGCACAAAACATTAATGCACGCACGCCACATTGCCAGCGCATGCCAGTGCATGGCAAGCAACCCCGCAACCCGCACACTCTGCTAAGGCTTGCCAGAAGTGCCGTCACTGACAAATGTGTCTCGACCCTGCAACTTCAAGAGCTGTTTTTTCCTGCTCCTCCAATGCGGCACACTGCACATGTGTGCACACAGGCGTGGCGGCACTCACCTGCCCCTTGGCATACAGCGCAATGAACTCTCCCAGCTGCTGCTTCAGCCGCGCGTGCTCGCCCAGCACCCGCTCCAACCTCAACTCCTCCCGCTCCCCAACTTCAACTTCCGCAACTTCAACTTCCACACCGTCGCCGTGCGCTGCCTGGGCCACAGCACCCATTGACCCCCACCCGCCGCTGCTGCTGCCCCGCACTGTGCTGCCACTCCACACGTGTGCCACCGCCCCCTCTGCGGCCAGCCTCGCAAGGCACCGCTCCACTTCAGCAGACACGAGCGCTGCCATGTCCGTATGCGCCTCCGCTGCCGCCATGCCGCCAGCAGCAGCGCTTGCACGCGGTGAAGCGGCCTCACGCTGTGGTGGACGTGGCACTGCTGCTGCTGCTGCCGCTGCTGCGCCGCCAACGGTAGCCTGCCACTCGCTTGCTGGGTTGGTGCTGGTGCCGGCAGCGGTACCAGGCACAACCATGCCAGCAGCGGTGACTGGCGTGTCTGCAGTGCCGCGGTGGCCAGCAGAGCTCCCGATCAGTGATTGCTCGCCAAGTGCTTCAGCGCCCGCCTGCCGCTGGACACTGTCTGGCACTGGCGATGTGCCCCCCGCTGCAGCCAGTGCGCTGCCGCTGCCGCTAACAGGGGGTGACAAGCCATGCACCGGAGGAGACACTGCTGACTGCCGTTGCGACACAGCGCGTGCCAGCTGCACGCTGTCGGCGTCCCATGTCAGCACTTCCGAGGCACGTAACTGGCTGGCGCGGCTGCCGGCGGGCGACATGGCACGCTGTGATTGGTCATCAGGTTCCTGCATGTGCACTGTTGCTGTGGCAGCGCTGCTCCACTGTTGCTGCTGCTGCTGCTGAGCACCCTGTAGAAGGGCAAAACTGCCGTCACCAGCCGCTGCCGCCTCCTGCCAGAGACACCAAGTGCATGGCCACAAGCAACGCACGGCATCACCACCACATGAGCATTGCAGGCGCGGGGAGCCAACTTCGAGGAGAGACGTGTTGCCGCCCACGTCGTATACTGGTTGTGCGCAAATTCATCTCATGAACTTCATCTCACTTGCACAGTGCAATGCACACGCGTCTGGCGGCAGCACACAGACTGCACAGCAATGTACAGCAGCACCCATGCACCCGCCAGCAGACTCTATCTCTGCAGTGTCGATAACACCACGATCAACAGCGCAGCAATGTTTTCAAAAGCGAGCGCCCGTGCCATACTCACCTCGCGCGCGCCAGAGCCTCCACCCTGGTGCAGCGCCGCCACGGCACTCAGCACCTCCGCAGGCTCCTCCCCATATGTGCTCAGCAGCCCCTTGCCACCCAACACATGCTGCACAGCCAATAGCACCGATTGCCCGCCCACCCCACCGTCCTCCACAAGCAACGCGCCAGTGTCACTACCCTCTGAACATCCCTTTACAGGGATACCTTCACCCTCGCTGTCTCCGCCACTGCGCCCGCTGCTGTGGGCAGAGGCAGAGGGGAAGTCTTGACTTGTAGAGAGTCGTGGCTGCGGCGCTCCGTGGGTGCTGCCGCCGCCACTGTGCCGCAGCAGCTGCAGCGGGCTGTCGCACGCGTTGGGGGAGGGCAGGCTCGCTCGCAGCAGCACGGTGTCCCGGGACACGTCCACAGCGCTGTCATCAGCACCACCATCCACTCCACCGCCGCCACCGCCGCCGCCGCCGCCGTCGCCGCCGTCTTTGCTAGCTGCCGGCAGCGTTTGCACACCGGGTTCCGTGGAGCACACCACACTGCCACTGCTGCTGGTGGCAGCGGCAGCACTGTCTGCTAGAGTCTCTGTGCTCTCGTTGACGTTGGACAGCGCTGCAAGGCCGCCAAGGGTGGACGCGCGCTGAGGGCCGGTGCTGCCGCCGCCGCTGCTGCTGAGCAGGCTGGTCTGTGACGGTCGTTGCTGGTGGTGCTGCTGCTGCTTTGGATTCAGCAGTGCTGCAGGTGATGGGACCTGTCAGGTCACACGGTAATTTGGTACACGGACATCGGTGTCTTAGTACAGGCGTGTGTGTTGTGTGGCGCATAACACTGGACCAGTTGGTGACAAACCACACCATGCTGTCCAGGCATAACACACTCCACAGCAACGTCCCCCTACTCTGTCAGCACCAATTTTGTGCTTACAAATGCAACAATCGCACCAGCCACCACAGAGAGATGCCAGCAGATGACCAGCAGAGAGCCTGGCGACCACACCAGCAATACTGCTGCACCGGTGACACCACAACAAGGTGATGCCATTCATTAACGTGCTTCGCATACACCAGCCCAACACCATGCACCGGCGCCCCTACACAGCATGCTGCGCTCACAGGCCTCAGGCGTATTCAAGGAACAACAGCGCCGGCACTCACAGCGCGCTCACCTGTTGTTGTGCCACTGAGCCCCCCTGTGCTCCTGCCTCCCTCTGCTGCTGCAGTGCCCCCACTGCCGCCTGCACATCCCGCAGCTGCGCCTCCCACGCACCGCGCCACTCCGCCGCGCTCTGCTCCTGCCGCGCCTCGCTCACGCACTGCGCGCGCACGCACTCTTCAACCTTAAGTTCAAGTGCCGCCAGCGCTCTCTGCTGCTCAGCAGCTGCTGCGGTGGCCGCCTCCAGCTGCGCTGCCAGCGCGGCGCGGTCGGCGTCTGCAGCCGCCAGCCGCGCCTCCAGAGCCTCTGTATTTGCGCTCATCTGCTGCTGAGCACTCCACTGAGAAACTTGAAGTTTCTGCTCAGCAGCTGCGAGCGCCTCCCCCCAGCGGCGCTCCTGCTCAGCGGTGGCGGTTTTGGCGGTTTCGGCATGCTGCTCAGCGGCAGCCAGGCGCTGCTCAGCAGCCACAAAGCGCGTGTCGGTGGCGTCTGTGGTGGCGTCGAGAGCGTCTTGGCAGGTGGCCACCCCCTGTGCGAGCGCCGCCACACGGTGTTGTAGCGCCGCTGCGGTTTCTCCAACGCCATCCACTGCTGCTGTGTAGTGCTTGAGGGAGAGGAAGGCAGCGCTGACTCGCTCCAGCTGCACCTCCAGAAAGGTCATGTAAGCACCAGCGTCTGTGGGTGCGACACATGACAGCACATCGGGGTTGTCAGCGGCAGTTCGGCTGCTGAGATCAGGTCCACAAGAAAAGGTCAGGCATAAATACTGCCAGCACATTGCTGAGCACACCGCAAATGCAACTGCCCACTGTGCCCAGTACTTGGTGGGCAAACTTGAGGTAATGGTGCCTGCACACTATGCTCGCTGTAAGGTCGCCAAGCGCGAATGGCAAGGGATGGGCAAGTAATTCGAACGCTGCTGGCTGTGCAGAGCAACGGTAGAGCAACAAGATGGCGCCGCATCAGCAGCATCCAGGGGGACAGACTCACCCGTTAGGCGCTTGTCTTTGGCTAGCATATCCGGCGTGACGTTACGTTGCCGCCGCCACGCCTCATAGTAGCTGCCGCTCTGCGTGTTGCTGCGCAGCATGGTGCCGCAAGCAGCGGCAACCAGCAGCTTGCCAGCAGATACAGCAGCAGGAACCCGACCCGTCTATTTCACAACTGTGACTTTGGCAACGGCGTGAATAAGCGCCAGCTCCGCCCCACCGCGGGGCCCATGTGGAGCAGCAGATCACCAACACCGCCAAAGCGGAAGGCTGCTGGTGCTGCTGTCGCTGCTCAGCGGGATTAGGCTGCGGCGGGGAGGGGGCGCCCAGGCAGGCGCGCCGACTTAACATGCAACGTTCCAATTTGCTGAGCGCGCGTGTGACGGGTGGGGGGTCTTGACTTGGCGTTGTGTGTGACTTTCTGAGAATGTGGGTGACACCACTGCAGTCGAGGCGGTGTGAGGGGGGTGGCGTGCGAGGGACACACCTTGGGGTTTCCAGGCATCATGCCGGCAGCATCACGACTCGCCCTGACCCTGTCCCTGACCGCCACCCTGGCGTGTCACGCGCTAATCACCGGCCCCCAGCCCCAACTCAAGACCGCATCCAGTTTTTTGTGCCGGCGCAGCAGCCTCCACCGTCTCGCGGCCGCGGCGGCTGGCGATGACGGCGGCAGCGATGGGAGCGGCGAGGCGGGGATGGAGCAGGCGTCTGACCCCCTGTACGCCAGCCTTCGAGCTCGGCTCACCGAGATGGAGAGGCCCGATGACGATGAGCCCATCCCCTTCTTCGCAGAGGAGGAGGAGCAGGAGCGGCAGCAGAGGGAGCGCCAGGCCGTCGCAGACCTGGAGCGAAAGCTAGCTATGGAGGCAGCGGGCACGGGCGAGAGGGACTCCAGGGCCATCGCCATGTTCACCGCCCAGTCGCTGACGCTGCTGAGCGTGGGGGCGGTGCTGGTGTCTGGCATTTCCTATGGAGCCCTGGGCCCTCGCTTTGTGCACGAGCGTGGCGATATGAACAGGGTGGGCATAGTCGCACCCGCCGCCAAGGCGGCACGCTACGTGGACCCTGACGCCCTGCTGCGGGAGGAGACACCGGATGGGTCACTCTTTGGCAAAACCGACGATTTCCTGTACAACCAGCTCTTCGATGGCCAATTCTACAGGTCATTGGAGGACGAGAAGGTTGTGCTTGGTGCCATACCCTCGGGCGACGCCTGAGGGTGCCCTATATTTAGCGCGCCTACATAGCCGGTGTTATTCTTCCTCTATCTATCAGTCATCAGCGCTGATGCGCAGCGGCTGCTGGCCAGCCGCTGCTGCGCCCACACTCCCCCCGTGCACCCTCATTTCCCCCGGTGCTGCACTAGCCACGCCGTGTGGCGCGCACCCTTTGACGGTCACTGCAAGTGAGCTAGCTCAGCTCAGCCCCCCCCCCCTCCCCCTGTTTGGTTTTAACCGCGCCACGCACTCTGTGGAGTAGCGCGATTGTGTGACGCCCCACAGTGGCCCCGTTTTCTTTCTCTATCTTATATGCCGGTCCGGTGCTACACGTCCGGATAAGCTGTGGCAGAAATAGCGGGCGGTGGCGCTGGCTGCCCCCGCCCCGGTCACCGCACTTGAGTGTTGGCACAGCCATTTGCATAGTACTCGTAAGGTGGCAGAGCCATTTGCACGCCGCATTCGCGGGCCATTTGCACTGAGGCTGTACACGCAAGGCGGTGGCAGGCGTGGCGGGGCGTAAGCGCCACCCGCGCCTATTGATACTCTGGTACATAATTGCAAGGTGGCCGCACCAGCGGAAGCGACAAACCAAAGGCACTAGCGCAACGTGTGTGTGTCTTGCTTTGTGCTGCTGCGCTGCCATGGTGGCACTGGTCTTGCTCGGCACACGTGCTCGTGTGTGTAGTGATTGGCTATGTGGTCTGTAGAGTCTCGTTTGTCCACAGGCTGCTTGCTGCTGTATTGCGCGTTCGGAGTTGAGCCGTTGGTTATATTAGGTTGCATCCTTGATTCTCATAGTGCGCTCTATGGCCTGCAGGTGGCTACCGATGCACAACATGCAGCACGTTTCATGTCATGTGCTTCGAAGTATTTTCACCCGGTTGACAACGCTTGACCTGTCCGAGTGTTTGCGGCACCATATGCTTAGGCATGCATAAAACAAGTAGCACAGCAGCTGCAGTGCAGTGCATTGGTGGCAGGCGCATGAATTGGGCCCCCACAGCTTTTCATGTACTAGCCCTGGCGGGTGGTATGTGGTGCATAAATACACGGCGCAAGAGCAGAAAGCAGCGCCACTGTGGGGGCAAACGGGAAGCCGCTGGCTGTGTAGTGCTGCAGCGGCTGCTGAAGCCATCGCCGCTGCTGCGCCAGCACGGCTCTGCTACTGCTGAGCACAACTGCACCGCCTGCTCCTACTGCTGAGCACAGCTGCCGCCTCTGCTCATCAGAGCCAGGCACGGAAACGACTGAGTCACCACCACAGTACATCCAAGTGCGCCGCCGCTGCCGGCTGCCGCAGCCACTTGTGAGCGGGCAGCCGCGGCGCCGCAGCCAGCAGGCCTGATCGGCATGCGCTGGCCACAGCTCTCTGCCGCCTGCCGCTGCTGCATCTTTGTACAGAGGCCCTGTGTGCACGTGTGCGTGTGTGGGCGCGTGTGGTGGCGCTACGAGTACTCGTATTCGCTGTCGGAATCTGCGGAGTTGTCCTCCTGTTGGTAGGTGCTGCTGGACTTGACAATGGCGCGGCCGATCGCGCCAATCCAGTCGTCTTTCTCCTGTGAGGCAGCAGAAAGGACCAAGAAGGAAGCGCGGGGGTTGGTGGATGAGCGCCCTTTGGAATGGGACAAGGTTGCGGCGAGTGCAGTGCGTTTGTGAAAGTTTAAATACTGAAGTAAACACTACACTACTGTAAGGTGACTGAGGCATACTACTGTAGTACATACCCAGGACACGTAGTATACTCGAAGTAACAAATGCTACGGTGCGTCATTTGCGTACTGCACAAGTACACTACGTATACTTCAAGTAGCAAATGCTACGGCGCGTCATTTGCGTACTGCACAAGTACTACTGAAGTAATTGTCTAAGTGGCTCCCAAAGTAACTTTCCCCTCCCCATCTGATTTTGAACACCGTCAAGTTAAGCCCAGGCAACTACTTCAAAGCATCTAAATGGGGCCGGGCATACACCATCCTCTCAAAGTTTAGCCCAGGCAACTCCGTTAGAGTGTTTATGTGGGGCCGTGCATATACCAATGCTTCACGTTGGCCCGCATAACACCGGCTCTTGCACGTCCACAAGTGCAAATAATTCAAGAAGAGTAACACTACTCTAAAGTACTTCACAAGAAAAATGGTACCAGCGGCAGACATGGCGTGCAAGCCATGGCTGCAGCCATGCATGCAATGTGATCTTTCAAAGATGAAAGACGATGAGCAGGCTGGGCGAGCACATGGCAGGGTTAATGTACTTACGAGACCACTCGCCATGCCGGCAACAGAGCTGGGGTCTACTTGCCAGCAGCAGCATTGCACTGCCCAGCGCTGGCATGACAACGCACAGCAGGTGCCCAAGGGAATAATCACCAGCGTGCACCTTTGATGCCGCCATTGCGCACAAATTCTGCTGTGAGCCCAGGCTACAGCAGACCAGCAGAAAGCAGAGCCGTGCACCTGCAGTTTAGGTGGCAGGGGTTGTGGGGAGTGTGGTTGGCCCACCTTTTCTGTTCCAGCAAACATGAAGAAGGTCGTGTCCTGCGTGGAGACCTCGAGCGCGTTGCGCTTGTGCGTCTTCTGCTCAGCAGACTTCACCTGTACAAAAGTGGAAGATACAGATATATTGTTGAAGTGGCTGTTGAAGTGGCAAGTGGGACGCTGTTGCTGAGCACACCAGCATGTGCTCACGGGCGGGCAGCAGCCGCGCAGCAGCAGCACCTGCACTTGCGAGCAGTGGAACCCTGCCGACACACGGAAGTTTGCATCGCCAAAAGCACTGCACAGCTACAGCAGCAGCAGGTGTTTTGTGCTTTGTGTTCGGTTTAACTGCCAGCTCTCACCGTCATGCACGAGCTGAGGTCGATCATCCCATGCGGCGCGGCCACCTCTGACTGCGGCAGCGAGTGCAGGCACGGCAGCACTCGTGCTCAGCGCATGGGCTTTGAATATGCAATACGAGAGAAAAAGTCGCGAGGTCGCGAGCAGGCGAGAATTGTAGAGGGAAAGTGCAGCTAAAAGCCAGGCAACTTTTCATTCTGGGATTTAGTGCTGCCAAAAAAAAAACGTTGTGGGCCAGTGGCCAAAGGCCGTTGCCTGCCGCGGTTTTGTGCATGTCGAAGGCACGTGCTGCGTGCACCAGGAACCTAAATTTAGGAACGACACCGTCTTCACGACCGTACAGTCAGACACAGCCAGCTCGCCCGCCTCGGCAGCTTAACCGCATGCTTGCCCTGCAAGGCAGTCTCTCCCTGCGCATCTGCTGCTGTGTTCGGTTCGGCATGGCGCAAACCGCCTTCGCATTTTGGTCACTTGTCAGCAGCGGGCCTACGACCAATGACTCCATTACAAAGCCATACGCCACCGGCAGAGAAGCCTGTACCAGCGACTGCGGGAGCAACGCCAGTTGCACCTCCCCACCTTGGCAAAAAAGAGCTTGCTGCCCTTCAGAATGAAGAAGCGGCGCCTCCAGTCCTTAAGCCAGCTGCTCTGCTTGGTCAAGTACCCACTGAAGTCAGGATTGTTGCAGTCGTAGCGCACACCCGAGGCTGGGTCCTGGTAGGGAGGGCGTGTGATGTGTGCCATGGCTGCCGCTCCCTGCGTCCGTGTGCGCCTCCGCCTGCTGCTCCTGCGCTTCGCTGCTGTTGCTGCTGGATGGCGCTTTCTCTCTCGCTGTTGTTGTGATCCACTGTGCGAGGGGAGGACCGGTACCGGTGACGTTCACGTGCTGCTCAGCATCAGAAGCAGAGCAAAGCGCGCGCGCCGCTCGCGCACAGTTTCTTGGACCACGCTATGGAGCGCTCGGTCACACGCAGCAGCCGCGTAACCTGAGCGGCAGGAGGCCACGCACCGGCAGGGCCCCTTTCCCTGAAGGTGCCTGTGGTCCGACCTCGAGACTTGCTGCGAGCAGCGAGGTCTGTGCGTGCCGGGCGCTGCACCGCCGCCCCCCAAACGGCGCTGCACGAATTCGAGTGGCCGGCAACCAGAGCAGCCTGGTTTAGCAGGGAGGCACCCAGCCCCTCCCTCTGGGGCAGGCGCGGGAGACTGCTGCCTGTCCCAGGGCCATTTTCGAACTCCGTTCTAGACGCGGCGCTGCGTGTCAAGCCTCAGCGAGTGCCTGGGTCCGCCCCTGTGAGGTTTGGGCAGTTGTGACGGTTTGTCAAGGGGTACCGTGGAGCGGGCGCAGGCACATGGGACAGGTGAGAGCGCCACCACAATGTCACTGTCTCGGACACGGAGGCCAGGAGTGGCGGGGAGT
>JAULBY010013592.1:0-22411 GCA_032358315.1 Ophiocytium majus | reverse complement strand
CCAGGAAATCAGACAGGTAGCGAAAAACAAACTGGGAAAGCTCAGTACTGTGGGAAGCCTGGCATGTTGCCAGAGCATGAATGTACATTTCCTCTCGTCTCGAGCTATTGGCAGGCGCAAACAACACCCTACCTACCTTCCCTCGAGCTGGCCAGGTTGCCGCTGCACTGTTCGACACCGAGTCACTTCTCAGCTCTCAGTGTCACCACGTGCCTGCACAACTGCGGACGGCGGCTAGCCGGAGACTGCGCGGCGTCCCCCCCCTCTGCTCCTCTGCCAACCTCCGCACTTGCCGCCCCACCGAGGTGCACCCTCGCTTTCTTCCGAAGCACAGTGCTTGGCAGCAGCAGACACCTGAAATCTGTCCGATTGCCTGTGCGCTGGCGCGCTGCTGCTACGCACCTGCGGCCGCTGATGCCTCATGGCAACACTGCCCGTGACCCTGCTTACCCGTCGTAGAGCCAGCACCCAGCCAGACGCCATGCTAAGCGGCGCGAAGAGAAGCGCCGCCTCTTGCACACTGCACCAACAACCGCAACCTGCGTTCGAACCATCACTGGACCTCTTCAGACGGCAGGTATCCACCGCCCCTTGGCGCCATGGCATGGCAGCCGTATGGAGGCAGCTGTATCAGTGCTCACCAGCAGGATCAGCGCCGTGTGCGTCTCACCGGCCCTGGGGTAGCAACGCGCCTGCTTGAGCACTGCCCACATTTTTGAACTGGTCTTGTGTGGGACAGGAGTGTAACTTGGCAGATTCGGTTCTGGCAGCAGGAGAGCAGCGCAACGCACCAGAGAGCAGAGTCTGGAGAGAGAGACAGGCACACTGCCTTCAGCACCGCACCCTCTGCAACCGCGGTGTGCGGGCAACGGTGGGGCGAGGCGCGCAGGGGCCGGGCGATTTCCCCCCCTTTCGCACCACCTGACGCCGCGCGCCGCGCGCGCGCAACCGCCGAACCCTTCCCCGCTTCCTCTTGGTCCACAGCAGGATGCCGGCATGGCATTGCCGTTTCCGGCTCCGAATTCCGACCGGCGGGCGTCGGAGGGTGCGGGCTCCGGGGTGACGGACAAGAACTCAACGATATTCTCGCTCCGTGCGAGGGACGTGGCGTGCTGCGAGGCGCCGCCTGCGGGCAGCGCGGCGGGCGGCGGCGGCGCGCTGCGGCGCCTGCGCGTCGTGTGCATGAGCGACACCCACGGCAAGCACTGGGAGATGAGGGACAAGGTGCGGGGGGCGGGCGCCCACGGGCTGTGATGGTTCGTTACTTTGCTGAGCAGCAGCACTGCCTGTGCTCAGCAGCGCGCCTGCTGTGCGTGCACAAGTTTTCACAAAAAGGGGGGGGGGGGGAGGGGACTGGGGGGCTGGGTGCTTGCACAGGTGCCATGCCCGCTGCCTTGGAAGATTTGCAGCAACAGTGTAGTACACACAGGCTGGAGTCCCCCATTGTTCGTTTGGAACTCATGATCTGGCGCCAGCGGTGCACCACAATAGGAGCGCTGCCTGGATCTGACTGCAGGTACCAACACTGCTGGCACATGAGTACATATGTGTGTGTGTATATATATGCGCTTATTGTGGGACTGGTGCACCACTTTACATATGTGTATTTGTTTGTAAACATATGTATGCGCTTATTGCGGTGGTGTTGTACCGCTGCTCTCGGTGGCATATAGGTGCCCGACGGCGACATCTTCATACACGCGGGCGACTTCAGTTTCAAAATGCGCAGCGCGCACGCCGAGGCTGCGCTAGAGGACTTCAACGTGTGGCTGGGCACCTTGCCGCACGCGTACAAGGTGCGGGCGTGTGTCTGCTGCCCTGTGTGCACGGGCAGTGCCCTGCGCACGTACTCACTCACTACAGACACACAATTATGAGTGGGCTCGCCGGCCCGCCGTAGGATACACCGCCGTCTGGAGTCCCTATCTCACGTTTGTGAGCATACTTCAGAAGTATGTACGCATGTAGTGCTTTTATGTTGCACTTGTGGGTGTGCAAAGTTCGGGGTTCTTGATGCATGTGCTGTGGCATGTAGCAGCAGTGAAGTGGCCATGGACCTGCATAGAGACTTGTGACTGAGGTATGAAGGGTATGTACTTCAGCGGGCAAGCCACAAACATGTAGTGAGCCAGTCCTCAGCGTTGTCTAAGCATGGCGCTCCTGCCCCCCTGCTAGTGCATGGCATTGGCACCTGCAGGTGTGTGGCATTGCGCATGAATCACTTCACACCCATATTGAGAGCCTGCATGCACACGCCACAGCACGCTGGCTTCAATTTTGCGCGCTGCCATGCTAATCTCCAAGTGACCGGTGCTGAGCTGCGGCACAATGCTAACCTTGCTACCCCTGAAGTGACCGGTGCTGAGCTGCGGTACAAATGGCTGCAGCTAGATCCTTTCCAACTTGCCCTTGCGCACCTTGTGGCACAATCATATGGACTGCCCCCTTGCCACTGCTGCCCTGCCATCCGAGCGTGCCTTGGCAACGCCAGATTGTCATCGCGGGCAACCACGAAATTGCGCTCAATGACTACACGCCAGAGCAGGTGCAGGCTCGACTCAGGTACACGGGGGGGCGTGCGCACACTTGCGCCATGCATGCGGTTTTTTGGTTGCTTGTGACCGGTCCAAGCTTATGCGAAGACCGCCATGCACAAGTTGATGTTGACAACTTAAACTGCTTGTTTGGGGCTGCATTGAGCTGGCAGTCACAAATTCAACATGTTTCAATCAATTGTGTGTCACCGGCCTGTGCCACAGCAGATCTGAACCTGTACCATTGAAACTGCGGCTCTGCCGCAGGGTGCAATGCCTGTGAACCTTTCGCGGTCAACAGGCAATGCAACATGTCACGTGTGCGTAGACTATCAACACCCAATACCACACACGTAGCTGCGGCACCTCGCCCGCTGCTCCCAAGACCCTGCCCATGTCAGTTACACGGCAGTTTCATTCACTCAACGCCTGCTTCGCGCACTCTTCTCAGCCGCGATGCCACCCCCCACCCTCCGCACCACACACTATACTTCATATAAAGTACTTGAAGTAGTTGCTGAAGCCGGCCTCATGCGCTCCCCCCCCCCCCCCCCCCCCCCCCCCAGCAACTGCATCTACCTGCAGGACAGTGGCGCGCGCGTTGCGGGCCTGACCTTCTACGGCACCCCCTGGACCACCTCCTGCAACATGGGCTTCAGCGAGACGCACGACGGACTGGAGCGGCGCGTGTGGCCGCGCATACCGCATGGCGTGGACGTGCTCGTCACCCACATGCCCCCCTGGAACCTGCGGGACCTGGCGTACGACCCGCGCATGACGGACCCGGCGCCGTGCAAAGTGTGCGGACAGGTAACATTCCCCGGATAAAAATCCATTCCTTACAGAACATTCCTGAATCATGTGGTTTCCATGGACTGTTTCATGTGGATGAACCTGCGGGACCTGGCGTATGACCCGCGCATGACGGACCCGGCGCCGTGCAAAGTGTACGGATAGGTGGTGTTCCTCGGATAAATTTCCTGCACCACGTTATCTTCAAGACTGGTTTGGTTTTGGCTAATCGCGGACATTTCCTGCATCATGTGCTTTTGTGGACTGTATTGAGTGCATGTGAACAAATGATTTGGTGTACGACTTGCGCATGACGACCCCCGCGCCGTGCAAAGTGTGCGGACAGGTAACGTTCCCCGGACATAATTCTTGCAAAATGCGATTTTGTGGACCGTTTCATGTGGATGAACAAATGAGCACACCCGCGCATGACGGACCCCGCGTTGTGCAAAGTGTGTGGACAGATAACGGTTCGCCGCAGAGAGTTCTTGCTTGGTTCCTGGTTTGTGGACCGTCTCATGTGGATGAGAAAGGGTCCGGTGACGTCCCGGCGTCAGTGTGCAGCGTTGCAACATTGGCCTCTGCGTGCAGTGTTGGCGTCTGCGTGCAGTGTTGGCGTCTGCGTGCACTGTTGGCGTCTGCAGTCGAGAGTTCTGTGGACATTTCTTGCACAAGAACAGTACACTCCCTGTACGCTATGCGCGAAACCGCCGCGCTGTGGCTTCCGCTGGTGGGTCACGCCGGCACCGCCGCACTGCCATATCTGGATGACCGCTTGGCGATTTGGGGCTGTGCGTGTGGCAACGCCCCGTGGGCTGCTGCACACCCCCGGTGCCGTAATAGCACCCCCCACGGCTGCTGACATTGGCGCCCGCCACACATATGCCGCACAGTGAAGTATACTTGAAGTGTACTGTTTGGTTTTTAAGTACATGTGTGCTGTGTTTTTGTGCTGTGCGGCTGCAGGTGCACCGGCGCCACTCCCACTGGGGCAGCAAGGGCCTGCGTTCGAGGGTGGAGGCGGTGCGGCCCAAGGTCCACATCTTTGGCCATGTCCACAACAGGTGCGCGCCTGCTACAACAGTTGAAGTACAAGTTGAAGTACATGATGAAGTTTGTACATTTGGAGGCAAAGCAGCCCAAGGTCCACATCTTTGGCCACGTCCTTAACAGGTGCGTACCTGCTGCGACAGTTGAAGTACAAGTTGAAGTTTGTGCTTTAGTCCAGAGACATGGGGTCATGCGCGCAGCGGTACAAAACTTCGAGTAGCCTAATCGCGCGGGCAGGGCGTGCGCAGCAGCAGACGTGCTTGTACGCACCAAGGGTGGGTGCGGCGCCGGGGGCCGCCAGGAGAGTGGAGGTTCTTGAAGTTTGTATTGTCGAAGTTTGGCTGGGACTTGGCTGGCGGCAAGTGGGCGCCCGTGCCAGCATAGCAGGTGCGCCTTCTGGCTGCGCTTTGTCAGGTGTGCTGTGTGGCAGGGCAGGCTGGCGCTCCTCGCAGTGTGTTCAGCAGTGAAGCGCTGACAGTGGCAGTCACCAGCAAGCTTGCAGCTCACACTGTTGAACCAGACACTGTTGAAGTTGGCACTGGCCGGCTTGCACCCGCAGCGCTCAGCAGCACGTGCTGGTTGAACCGCATGTAATCACTCCTCTGCTGTGGCTGAAAACACGTTAACTCATCTACATTTTTTCAATATGCGTGTGCCTGCTGCGCTGCCGTGTGCCACCGCAGCCACGGATGCGCTGACCAGGGTGGGACGCTGTTTGTCAACGCGGCGCAAGACCTTCACTGCCAGCCCATTTTCTTCGACTGCATCGTGCGGCAAGGTGCGGGCGCGCTCACTTGCTGCTGAGCAGCTGATGCGTGCACACCTTGTGCTGTGCTCAGCAGCTGCGGGTGCACGTGTACACCATGGGATGCCTCGCAGTACTTTAGTGCCGGGTCAAGTTCAGGGCATGCAGCATACTTCAGAAAGTGTTTTACACCGGCCAGTTTTACTGTAAACCGCTACATATTCCTACGCCGCTGAATGCGGTATGCAGTGTATTTGGTGTGCGCATACGCTTATCTGAACACATTTCATGTGTTGCATGTAGCATAGTACATACTTCAAGTATTTATTTCAGAAGTACTTGGAAGTATATTTTTTACCTCAGAAGTACGGTACTATGAAACTTTTTGAATATCAAACCCTGTTACCCACCACTAGCAGTGCTGCACATTTGCTTGCCATGTCCAGACCATAACACATTATGCAATCTTGCGAAGCGCACAGCATTAGGTAACAAGCTGGCTCTGCAACTGCAGCGGCACACCAAGTTGGGCAGCCGTCCCGGCTGCTGCTGCTGCTGTGCTGCTGCTGCTGCTGCTGCTGCCGCTGCTGCTGCCGCTGCTGCCGCTGCCGCTGCTCCTGCTGCTGCTCCTGCTGCTGCTGCTGCTGCTGCTCAGCACCCAGCAAGGCGCCGCTGCTGCTGAGCAGCTAGTCACGCTGCTGCTGCTGAGCAGCCAGTCCGGCGCCAACCACCAACACCACTGACGCACTCGCCCGCCCTTGTTTCCCCATGCCTCTGCTGCAGACGCCATGGCTGGTAGCAGAGTCACTGGCCGCCCGCTGTGAGGCACCACCATCAACAACACGCGCCAGGGCACATGTGTGTTCAGGCGGCAGGCACGGTTGCACTTGCATGTGTGCCACTGGGAGCTGTGTCACTAGAGGCACCACTGGCCACGGGTGCACAGGTATGCGGTGCGGCTTTGCACCAGATGCAGTTGGTAGCCGCCGTCAACGGTGGTTGCCATGTGAGCGCTGCCACCTGCAGTGCTGCCTGCTCAGCAGCAAGCGGTGCAGGGGCGCCCGGTGCACTTGTGCTGCCCAATCAGAACGCAGCCACTGCCGCTGGCTGCGCGGGGGGCACTGCCGCACAGTGTGCATGTGTGCCCGTTGTGTGGCTGCGTTCAGGGCAGGCCCCGCTGCTACTGTGTACTTCTGAGGCACGCCAGCAGCGTGTACATATTTTGCAGCTGCGTGTGCCAGTTGATGGCGGTGAGCAGTGCACTGCTCTGACTGCGGAGCAGCATTGCACCGCAGCAGTGCGAGTCTAGCATGCATGGCGGCGCCTGTAGAGTACTTCAGCGGGGCGCACGCTGGTGCTTTAGTACAACTTCAAGTTGCTGTTCTGTGGCACCAGGCCAGCATGTGCTCAGCAACTACCAATGGCACAGTGCCGGCAGCTCAACGCCGGCGCGCCTTGTTGCAGTGTTGCTGCAGTTACAGCCATCAATGGCCGTGCAGTGCAACCTGGTAGGTTCCAGTGCGGCCATGCAGCTCCACATGAGGTACGGCTTGGGTCGGGGGTGCCCGTGTACACAGTGTAAATACCACAACGAGTACCGGCGATCTTGGTCATTTGCCACCCAGGGCTGCTGCATCGTGGCTGCTGTCACTTTTCGTGCTCGTGTTGCCGCTGCCGTGAGACGTGCAGTCGTCCCGCTGCTGTAGCTGTGGCATGGCATGGTTTGTGTCACAGGCTGCAGAGGTGGTTGCTGACGCATGTTCTGACATGTATGTCAAGACCAGTGTACACTGACATGGGGCTGTACTCCGTGAGCCTGTTTGCTAGCAACAGCGTGTCAGATCACCCTATTTCTGGTCACGCGCGCACCGTGTGCCAAGGGTTTTCCGCGCCCTAAGCGGAGCTAATGATGTACACTGGCAGCAGTGGGTGCACATGAGGTTGTACACTGCGCTAGCGTGGGCCGCCTCGACCATGCGCCTGTGCCGGTCTGTGCCAGTGGTATGCTCACTGGTACAAGCAGCTTACATGCGCGCAAGTAATGCGCTTGGCACTTGTATTGTAATACTACTAGTAGGGTGACCTGCCCTGGCAGGTCGAGCCCTAGCTAGCCTGCGGCACCCGCTAGCCCTCTTCTTGGTCCGCACACGTGTACCGCGCCCTAAGCGGAGTTTAGTAAGAGTACATACTTTTCCCAGTTTGTTTTTCGCTACCTGTCTGATTTCCTGGTCACACGCACCGTGTGCAAAGGGCTTTCCGCGCCCTAAGCGGAGTTTAATAAGAGTACATACTTTGTCGTGCATTGGATTCGTGTCATGGCCGCCAGTGAGCGGGCTGGCATGCATGTGTCATGGGCTCTTGCACGCCCCCTAGTGCAAATAAATAAAACTACTAGTAGTAGTTGGAAAAAGCTCCGCTTGCGGCGCTTGGCGCGGAAAGCCCTGTACAGCTGTGCGCGTATCTGACTGGAAAAAGCATGATCAAACATGTTGTTGCTGTAGCAAACAAGGTTGCAACGCTCAGCGCTTTGCACTATAATGTAAGCCTTGGTACGTACCAAGGCGTTGACCATGCGGTACCAGCGCTGTCATCAACGTTGCAGATGCGCTGCACGGTACAACTGGTGTTTGACAATGCCGCTACGTTGCAGACGCAGTGCACAGTAAAAATGGTGTTTGACAATGCCGCTATGGTGTGTTGTCACAACGTGACAGAGCTGTGCAGTCTACACGGTGCACGGATGTCAGTAGTACTTACCAATGCCTGGTCACCATTGCATGGACATGGTCACACATGCACTAACATGCCATGCAGGCACACATGCACGCCATGGCTAACAGCACTGGTGCTGAGCATGCAACTTGTGGCGGCAGCCAGTGCCAGCGCCACAACGAGCACACACCAAAACAGCGGCAGCAGGGCAGCAGCAAAGCAACAACCACGGTGCGCACACACACCAGCAGCGACATGCCGCACCCCATATCATTGTCCACCAGCTGTCCTATTCCTGTGTGATACGCAACCGCCACGGCACCGCCACCCACAATCACAGTGCTAAGGTCCAGCCCAATCTGCGTGTGGGCCTCACCACTGCTCCACGCAGGGTAAAGGACAGGTTCTGGCCCGTATACGGGGCAGTCAGAGGAAAGGGGGGGGGGGGGGGGGGGGGGGGGAAGGGGAGAAGCAGCGGGGGCATGGGTTCGTCATAAAACCCCACACGCAATAAGCGCCGTGTACCCACTAGGCGCCATTTACTCTGCCCATCTGCGCCCACCATGCCTCACCGCCTGCAGCTCCCGCTGTCATCCCAACACCCCCCCACCCCCCACCCCCCGCGTCAACACATACAAATCCTCTCACCGACCCCCATTAGTTTGCCCGGTGCAACCGAAAACGTTAAGGTGCAAACGACAATTTACCAGCGTGGAGGCGGGGCCGCCGCTGCCCAGGCCGCAGGCACAAAAGTGGGCCGCCAAGAAGGCTTGCTGCGCCTGCCGCGGGGCCCGGGATTCAGCGCGCCCCGCTCTATTCTCCTCTCTATGCGCGCGCCTGCCCACCCAGCCGCCGCACACCCAGGAACTGTCTCCAGGATCCTTCTCCAGGACCGCTCCTCGCTCCCTCCACTCCACGCCTGCCGCAGTATCATACACACGCGACGACCCCTCACGGCGAAAGGGTTCGCACACTGCGGAGGGGGGAGGGGGGGGGGGCGCCGTGCTGCGCTGTACAAGCCGCTGGCTGCCGAACGCGCTTCTGCTCACTGCGGCGTCAGCAGTAGTGCGCCCGCCGCCTCGCGCCGCAGTCCCCCCCCCCGTATCGGACTTCACACACAACACCACCACCACACACCACCATCACCACCACCACCACCACCGCGACCGCGGCCACGCTAACGGCCGCCGCCGCTGTTTACCGGCCTGCGGGGCCTCGCCAGCGCACGCACGCAACCCGCGGAACCACCTCCGAGCCCACTACACTGCTTCCCACCCAGATGTGTGCTCCGTTGAACACCTGCTGCTGGTGCTGGTTGCGACTGGCCGCGTATCGCTCCCCGCCCTGTCCGCAAAAACGGGCGGTTGGCGCGGCCAGGCGCGCGCACCACAAAACTCGGACGCCCACCCACCCCCTCTCCAACCCTGTGTTGTGCCCCAGGCACGGCGCGCCCGCGCGGTGTGCTGCGCGATAAAACCTTCGCCCCTCTATCGTCTTCCCCTGTACAGGATGCTACACGCACTGCCTGTGCGCCGCTGCCAATGCCGCTGCCGGCAGTGGTGCGCTCTGCGCCTGGGGCCGCCTGTACATAGGCAGAGACACTTCTCTGCCTTCCCGCGGCCCCCGAGCGCGCAGAGCGCCTGCCCTCGCGGCCTTGACCCCCGTTCCCTTCGCGTCTTAGCAGGCGGTGAAGAACGGAGACGAGCACAGCAGCATGAGGTTGGAAGCGCTGCTGGCGGCGGTGGTGCAGCGCGGAGGCAGGCCCCATCGGCGGGAGTTGTTGTCGGCCCCGCTGCTGCTGCTGCTGCGGCCGCTCCCTCCAGAAGCTGAAGCCCCGCCGGAGCTCTCCGTGTCCGCCGGCTGCTGCTTCTTCTGCTGCCGCGCCTGCTGCTGCTGCGGCGGCGGCGGCGGCTGCACCACCGGCTGCGGCACCGGCTGCACTTCCTGTTTCGCCTGCTGCTCTGGGTGTTGCTGTTGCGGCTGTTGCGGGGTGCCCACCGCACCCACCCGCTCCCGCTCCATGCACCTCAGGTCTTCCCACAGGCCAGGCCCGTCCAGGAAAGCGCCAAGTGGGCCATGGAAGCGGGCCGTGTCGCTGCCGTTGCCCACCGGTCCCCCTCCCCCGCCCGCCACCGCCGCGGTCGCTGGCTGCCGTTGCGGCTGCGGAGCCCCGGCGTCGGAGCGGCGAGGTTTCTTGGCGCATGGGGGGATGTGGTCGAAAAAGGAGGACAGGATGTCGTCAACTTCGCTCAGCGATAGGAACGCAGCAGCGCTGGCGCCGCCCCCCCCCCCTTGCGCACCGCTCGCCGCCATGGCACCCCCCCCCCCCCCTCCCTTTAAACAGAGTGTTGCCCAAACTCACCCGGCGCGCGCCGTTGTTCGTCGCGACTTTGCGAATGTCTTCAGGGCGGAGTGGTGTTGGTGGTTAGCGGGGCAGGGGGGTTGCTGCGGTGGCGCGCGCCGGAGGGTGTGGCGACTGCGCTGGCTACTTTCTGCCCGCCACCCGGTGACCCCCCCTCGAGCTCCCTGGCAAAGCTCTTGTTGGTGTGAGGCCAGCGCCGCGCTCAAGAAAAAAAAAAATGCTCAAAATGTGGCAACACAGATCTCTCAAACCTCAACTTGAAGATACGTTTTTCGCAGAGAGGCGCCCTGGCCACTTCACGGGCCAAAGGGCAGGGCAGAAGGCGGGGGGCAGGCGCACACCGAGGGGCAGGCGCGCGTGCGTGCGTGCCAGGCGTCGAAGAGGATCGACGCGAAGATGCCTGGGGCGCTGCTGGTGCACGCCCATTTTCTGCTGGACACACACACACTGGACTTGGGACTTGGCGCCACCAATAAAAAAACTGTGATGTCCAGTGTGTGTGTGTGTGAGGGGGGGGGGGGAGGGGGTCTGGCGCGGCGGCGTGTGCGCGCTCTGCATACACTGCAGCTGGTCCGCACCAGGCGCCAGGCGCGGGTCTTTACACTGCAGTAACGGCTCTAGCGCCAGCGCAGCTGCCCATCTACTCCTGCCGCCACCGCAAGTGGGCCCGCAGGCATGCTTCTTGACGGCACCAGCCAGCAGCGCGCTGCGCTGGCAGCGCCTGAGACACCAAGCTGCTGGTGAGCGCCGCACATTGTGACGGGCTCCGGGCTCTCGCGCTCGCTTTGGCAGCTGCAAGAAACCGCGGCCGTGCGTGCGCTCGCCGCCGTACGCCCTCGCGCAGGAGCAGCAAAATGGCAACGGCATTTAACAGACACAGCAGCGCAGAGCGATCCAGGCACGGTGCGCGCGCTCGCGCCCATTTTTTGGCCGCGCGCGCACTCACTCACGAAGTCAAAGCGAAGGCAATCAATGAATGGCGCTCATCCTTCCAGATGTCTCACAGTGGATGGGAAGGGTGTGGGCAGCTGGCGGCGCGCACAGAGCGCCGCCATATTTCGCCGCAATTGCTGCCCAGCGGTGCACCGGCGGCCTGGCGCACGGTGAGTGACGAGCACAGCTGCTGCCCAGCACGCTCCCTCTCTCACGGCGCATGCCCAACCGGACACCGAGCAGTTGCTACAGAGTACTGTAGTACCTGTAGACAGAGCTGTCGGGCTGCTCATGGGCAAGCGCAAGGGCATTTCGTCAGTACAGCAGCGTGCTGACCCTGAGTGGTGGGTTGCTTAAGAGGGGTGTTTACCGGCCTCGCGGGTGTTGCTGCTGCGTACTGTACCTTGAGCACCTGGAACTTGTGACTGTGCCACTTCACCTTGATGAGCTTGAAAGGGATCTACACCACATCACATTCCGGGGGTAATTGGGAAGAACAGACTACCCTACATCACTGCCGACATGAATACACACATACAGCGTGCTGAGATGGCGGCTGGGTAAGTGGGCAGAAAAATACTACCGTACATCAATATATCTACATGAATAGAATAGATGCATGTACGTACATACATAAATGGCATAAATTAAATGCAGTGGTTGCTGAGATATCGGCTGTACAGAAATGGAGGGTTGTTGCAAGTGCACAGTGCGTTTTAAGCATGCTCTTTAACACAAAATTGGCGTTGTCGCCGCAGGCACACCGGTGGTGATTGAGTGGCTGTCTTGAGCAGAGTTACCCTTAGTCTTGAAGGTGCAGCATCTGAGCAGAAACGACGGTGTCCGTCGCAACATGCAACGACTGCGACCACTTACACGGAATTGAGCGCGCAACCGCGCAACGGTCATGCACGCGCGCACTTGCAACACGCATGGCCGCACTTGCAACACGCACGGTGCACCTACCACACCCACATCACCTACGGTGCCGATAAACGCCTGTGTCATTAAACGCGCGTTCATTCACCGCGTCCCGGACGCGCATGGCACAGAGCCCGGCCTCTGCATGCAGCGAACACACCGCCGCCGCTGGCGCAAAGTGCCAGAGGGGTCTGGATGGGTGTGCTGTGGCGCGGTTGGGCGTGTCATAGCCTGCGGCAGCGCGGGCACCAGCAGCAGCGGCGGCACAGCAGCGGCACATAAAGGCTCAGCAAACTCACGTTGTCACATTGGTGGCTCCAAGGTGCAGGCCGCCGGCAGATGGGCGGCCTGGCAATGTCACCGTGCCAATGTGTGCTGCATTCAACCTTGTCTGAGGGGCAGTAGCGCTGGCAACTGGCGCGCTGTCTGAGCCACAGCTGGCAGAGAAAACGACGGCCACACGCAACAAACTTGAAACGCCCATGACACCGTTACTGTCCCGTTGCGGACTCCCGTTACGGGGTCTCTTGTCACCCAACATGACGATGATTGAAAAAAAAAACTTTTTCTAAGGGCCTCGTGCACAGGCCCTGCGCCCCCAGCAGACTTCAATGAAAGTACATGGGCTTGCGGGACATTACGGTCAACGGTAATTCCATCACACACGCTGCAGATGCGTACAGCAGCCTACGCTGCCTTGACATTTGTGGTGATCCAACTGTGCTGAGCACAAAACATTATGGAAGATGTTGCAAGTATTATAATGAGGTTACGGCGAAATTACGCTACAAATTACGGAGTAATTTAAAAAATAATTACGATTCCGGCAACCCTAGTGGGTGAGTATGTGTTTGGCCCGCTGGTGCATGTGCACATACAACGCCACCTAGCGGTGAGGGGACCTAGATTTCATCGCTGCTGGCTTGGGGTTTCATTTGTGAGGTAGGGCCTCCAGACGGCGGTATATCCTATGGCGGGCCGGCCTGCCTACTCACATGTGTGCCACCGCTAGTGTGTTTGACGCACGGGCTCACCTTCTCAGGTCATGGTGCCGCAGCCTCTGGTGCAGTTAGGCGCTCCTGCAGCTGCGCCATGAGCTGGCTCCTCAGGCTGTCCGTGTAGCCAGGCTGGCGCAGCGGAGCCGCAGCACAGGTGCATGCGCAACAACAGAAGTTCAGCATCAACTTCAACAAATATACAAACTTTCAACACCTGGTTGAACCCCATGCAGCACATCCCTGAGGCGTGCGTGGCGCGCTTGGGTGCAGTGCCGGGGCATGTCGTCAGAGCGAAACGGGTGCCAGCGGCACCCGCTGAAGGAGGATACCGTATACCGGTTTGGGGGTTTCCAGCCCTTGAACGTGTCTGCTAGCAAGTTGCCGACACGACGGCTACAAAGGGGCTTGGTGGCTTTCCTTGCATGTTCGATAAATTTATTTTAGTGATATATATACAGTAAATAAGCCAAAAAAATTAATTTGATCTTGTGTACTACATTAGTATGACATAAATCCAAGAATAATTACTTTGTAACTGTTTGGGGGGGAGGGGGGGGGTCGACGCTTGTTGTTCAGCAGGTGGTACATGTTTACAAGCTATTGCAACATACATTATGAAGTATTACTACTGAGCATTACATGCTCTCACTGGTCAACTGCGCCTCAACAGCCCATGCAAGAAAAAAATAAAAGCGGGCCAGGTGGTGAGCAACCATGGCACTACCTCTGCTTTGGCGCCTGCGCACTCACGACCACATAGTGACAGCCTGCACGACCCAACGGACCAAGGCACCTCTCATGATCGGGCCAAGGGCAGCTGGGCGACAACAGACGCCTGCACCACTGCAAGCCACTGAATGCAGCACCCGCTGCTGACTGGCTGAGGTCGCTGAGGCCAGCGCTGTGCACGATGCGACATCAATCAGGGAGCAAGGTGCAGTAGTACATACATGGTGCATGTACATACTGCAGTACCATAAAAGTGCATACAGGGAGTATGGTGCACGCACATACTGTAGTAAATACCTATACCCTATGAAATACTTGACGTACCACTGTAGTATGAGTTATGTAATACCGGTACATAATGTTACGATGTGTGTACTTCGAAGTATACAGTACTTGTCACGTACTTGAGTATGTCGGATGTACCCGTTGTTGGTTTGTACAACATGGATTATGAATGCACATGTGCTCATAATGCACACTTCTATGTGCAAAATCGTTTGAATTGCTACTAGTACATCATGCAGAAAGAGCAGCATATATGCACTCCCAGAGACATACCGTATGTCACACGCGGCGCACATGAAGTGTTAGTTCGATGCTACATTTGCATGTGATACATGCATGGATACATGCATACCATTGTGCACGTGATGTGGCATGCGAGAAAAATCAGACGCGCTGTGACCCATCAATACCACTTTCTGCGTGTGCGGCCCTTCGCACACCCCTGAAGAGTGCCAATAAATACAACTACTTGCATGTCTATTTGGGGCCGTGCACATGCCATTGCCTCATGCTGTCTTGCATGACACGCACCCTTCCACACCCGCAATTGCACATGAATACCTACTACGTACTTCAAGAAGTACTATACTATGAAGTACAGCTACCACTGGCTACTTGTCATGTCACACCCCCTCACCTCCCACGGGTTTGGCTGGTACACCTCGCGCATGAGCCGACACACGGCGCGCGCCCGCACGCAGCCGCCGTACCCCAGGCGCGACAACGTCACTCCCGGTGTGCCCAGGTGCACCGCCGCGATGAACAGGGCGCACGACGCAAGGGTCGCCGGCGGGTGCAGCAGGCACAGCGTGGTGCGCAGCGTGTCGTTCACCTGCGCAGCGGGCATGGTGAGCGGGCGTGTCACCGGCAGCTGCTGAGCAGGGCGGTGCTGCTGAGCAGGGCAGTGCTGGTGAGCAGGGCGGTGCTACTGAGCAGGGCAGTGCCGCTGAGCAGGGCAGTGCTGCTGAGCGCAGTGTGCCGCGAAATGGTGGCATGAGGTGACGCAGCGGGACTCACCAGGCAATCACTGCAGTGGCACAGAATGCTGCCGCACGGAGCGAAAGCTGTTCTAGGCAACACGCTGGCTGCCGCAAGCCAGACTTACCACGCGCGCCTCGGCGGCCCATGGCAGTTTCATGCGCACCATGCCAGCATAATATACAGTGGCACTGCATTGGACAGCGGCGCACGGCTAGGGCACTGTGCTGTAGGACACGGCAAGGGCAGTGTGCTGTAGTATGGCGGCTCAGGGCAACGGCAGTGTGCTGTGATCCCTACGCCACCGTCTCCGTCCAGCGCAATGCCACTGCCATTCATGCTACGCGCTTACACGGACACACACACACGCCCACGCCATTCCACACGTGGACACCCTACTTCACACATGCCCACACCATGCCCGCCGCCGCGCCACAAGCCACTGCTTGACAGCCTCGCGCCTCACCACTTGCTCCGCCACAGTGGCGAGCTCCCGCCGCTCCGCCGGCGACAGCAAGAGCGGCGCCCCCGCTGAGCGCGCGCCAGCGGCCCTCAGGCCCAGCTGCTGCTGCTCGGCGGTTTCAAACAGTCGCTTTAGGGCCGCCTTGAGGTGTGCGTGGATGTGGTCCACGTTCAGGCAGAAGCCCAGCGTCTGCAGCAGGGCGCGCTCGCAGATGAGCAGCTGGGGGGTAGGGGGGGCGGGGGAGGGGGAGGCAGGGGTGTGGCGGTTTGGCACTGCTCAGCAGCTGGTGTGTTTGCGTGTCCGCTGAGGGGCGACTGCGCCAGCTGCTGCACATGCTTGTCACGGGAAGTTTGGGCTTCGGTGTCAACGCTGCCTGCACCATGGCTGCGGCGCCACTTCACCAGCGGCTCCGCACACCCTGTAGCGCAGAGCACTGCGTGCTGCAGCACCAAGCTATGAGTGTGCTTGTAGTAAGCCTTGTATATACTTCCCCCAAAGTACTACAGTAGTATATACCTCTGAAGTATACACTCGAAGTATGCCAAACCGGCCGGTTGTTAGCCAGACGCCCGCACCCATGGTACCTGAGCCGTTTGCGCGCCCACAGGTGCAAAAAACTAAACTCAAGAAAACGCTGTGCAGGTATTTTGGTGGATGCACATGCATGGCGCATGTGGAAAGAGGCAGTGCAGTGAATGCCTACCTTCTCCCGCCACCGTTTGTAGTCATTAGACCTGCTGTCCAGTGGCGGCCCGCCGCCTGTCCAGAGCACCCAGCACGCGTTGATCACCACGTCTATCTTGCGGCTGCTCTCCTCCACCTGCGGACACAAAAGTGACGGTTGGACATTTAGCTCAGCAGGCAAGTGAGCCGCAGGGCTTGACGCGCTGGCACCGCATGTGCGATGGTGGCGATCAGGCATGCCGCCGCGCTCGTGCAATCATGGGCACCCTTCCACATGCAGTGCACGTGCAAAGTACTTCAGAAGTACTACTAGTAGTATTAGTGTATGGCGTGGCAGTGCCAGACCCTTGACACTGCACCAGCTATAGCAACACCCGCACTGTGCCACATACAGCTTTATACATCCGTTATGCATGTAACCATGTGGTATGAGACAGGCCTACACACCTCATACTAGCCGAAGTAAAACTAAAACTTGTAGTGGCAGCGCGTTGTGAGCAAACGTAAGGACTGTAGTGTAGGTGTACACATGCAGCGCGGGCGGGCGCGGGGGCTTGCCTTGGTGGCGAGAAACACGCACGCCATGGCAACCACAAAGCGGTCATGCTGAGCAAAGCTCTGCACCGAGAAGAAGCGGTGCAGGAACACGTGCGCCGTCTCCGAGGCCAGAGCGGGCCTGCAGTGAAGTGAAGCACGCCACACCAGGTCAGCAAGGTTGGACACACGTCACAAGTCTGGGCATGCATATAGGTCGTGCTGCCACAGTGCACAAGAGCCACCATGTCCACACTGTCAAGCACGGAGCATCCCCGCCAGCAGGGAGTTTATGCACCATGCAGCGCAAGCAAGCAACATGCGCACATCTGGTGTGACACGTGTGAGGTGGTCAAGCCGCTTTGGATGCCGTGCGCACGCAAAAGCTGTGGCAGTAAGGACTTGCTGTGCCGGCGCAGGCTTGCCGTACAAGCGCAGCAGACAACAGTCCATAGTTGGGATAAATGCCAGCTGCCAGAGTCAGCTGCTGCTGCCTATGTAGTGTGCTTGCTGCAGGGGACGGCTTTGCGCACCCGGCATGAACTGCTTCACTACACTGTGCTGGTTTATGCCCGAGTTGGTATATGTATGCCTCCCGCTTGTGTCTGCCCTCTGGCGAGACAGTTGGTCGGTGGCTGCAACTTATATCATAGACAGATGGGAGCACGCCGCCTCAGTCCGCAAGGTGGCGAGGCTCGTTGAACACTTGCTCTGGTGCTCCTCCATTGCAGGAAAATATAGTAGTAGACCATGGATTAAAAACGGCCCATGTACACAGTGAACGCGTGCTGGTACTGCTGGTGAACACTCACAGCTCAAGTTTTCTTGCCACAGCCAGGATCAGCTTGCAGGTTCTCCGCTTGAGCTCTCCCTCAACTTGAGCCGGAACTCCATCCTTGCGGGTAGGGGAGTTCGCCAGGGCCTCCTCGGTGACCACCCAGCCCTCAGGCTGCTGCTGCAGCTGCGATGGCGGTTGCTGCAGCAAAACAGGCTGCTGCTGCTGTTGTTGCTGCTGTTTCTGCTGCTGCTGCTGCTGCTGCTGCTGCTGCTGCGCTGCAGCCACAGTGGTCATCGCGCTTGCGTTGTGGCCATGTCACACACACCTGAAATGAAGGGCAACAACGAAAAATGCACCGACCCTGCTCCCTCTCCTGGCCAGCAGAATGCTGCAACTGACGTAAGCTCTGCTGGATGGCTCAATGCTGTCAGCTGGATAGCCGTTTGCCTGCGTGCAGCCAGCCACCACGCGCGCGCAACTGGCACTGGCGTCGAGCAGCAACATGTGCACAATGTGTTTTGGGCAACAAATTCTCACCGCTTTTCTCGCTATTTTTGCACCACTTTTGCCGACGTCGAACGACGCATCACCACACCTACCACCAACAACAGCCGCAACAGCAACCCAGGGTATCAACACCCGAAGGCGCCGGCAACCCCGCCCTAGGGGCAGTCCTTACCCTTGTGCTATCAAAATCGCTGTCCTTGCCGCAGTGGGGGGGCAAGCACGCAGCTCACCGCCTTTGGCGGGGCGGGTGTGGCAACCCAGTCCCGCGGCAGGCAACAGCTGCCTTTGGAGGGGGGGGGCGCTTGCGGGAGGCCTGCTTGGAGGCCAGCGGCGGCAGCGGGCGCGGCGCGGGGGAGCGGGGGGGGCGTACAGGTGGCTGGCAGTGGCAGGGCGGTGCCTGTGTCTTGCGGTAAGCCCCGTTCCTCCAAAGTTCGTTGGCCTTCCATAGACTCAGCACCGATTTTGTGCCGGCCCGACTTGGGCAGGGCGCCGTGTGGGGTGGCGGCGCAGGCCCGCGCGCCCCACCTCAGCCCCCCGCTGTCGAAGCAGGACCTTCTTATAGGCTCCTTCATTGCGCCCTCGTCGCCTGTGCACCCTTCCAGCCCGCAAACACGGTGTGTTGTTGGTGGAGCCTGTTTGGGGAGAAAAGCGGGGTAAGGCCTCACCGGCTGGGGGGCAGCCGTGCGGTGCCTCACCCTGCGGCCGCATTTTTCTGAGTAGGGTGGCGCTGAGCCCGCGCGGCTTCGCCCGCGTCACCCCCGCGCAGCTAGGGGTCCAGACATGGCGGCACCAGCGGCCAGGGCCGGCCACTCGGCCGTGGCGTACCAAGCCCAGCAGGAGAAATGGCTGTTCGACCCGGAAGAATTGGCCAACTCGCCCAGCCGTCAAGACGGGTGAGAGCACTTTCCCAGGCCGTTGTCGCCTGGCGTGGCAATCGCACAGCGTGTGGGGGTTCTGCTGCGGCAGAGGGCGTGAGTGCGCCCGGGGGGTGTGTGCGTCTGTGGAGGCTGCTGGTGCCGTTCGCCACCCGCACATTTGTTCTAGAGTCTTGCGGCTGGGGGCGGCGCCGCCAACTCTCCCAGGCGGCGCCCCCGCCTGCGCCGCGACAGTGTCCATGCGAAGTCTGTGTGTTGGCGCCGACTTGAGCCTTGTCAACCTGCGCCGTGGTGCGTGCGGCCATCTAGACCCGCGCTGACACCCCACGTGTGTGCACTTGGCCCCTGCCTGGGCCGCGCGTTCGCGCTCCCCCCCCCGCTTCGGGGCCTGCACCGGCCACCGCTGCTGCACGCAGCATGTCAGCGGAAGAAGAGGCCCAGTACCGGCGTGTCACGGCTTGGTTCATCCAGGAGGTGCGCCGCTGCCACACCTGTGTTGCGCGGCGTGCGCGCTCGTGTGCGTGCACAACACGCGGCATCTGTTCTGTCGTGTTGTGCGTGTCTGCTGGCTTGGGGTGGTGGACAATTTCGCAGGGGCTTGCGTTTGCCGCAGCATGTGATGCGGCGCGCAGAGCATGGCGCATGCCTCTGGGCATGCTGCACTTAACCTAAGCATACAACACGGACAGCAATGGTAGGCACTTTTGGTTCTGCACAAACTTTTACTGTCTCGTGTAAGCGCGGAGGTGCACACCAGGAAGCTAAGTTATGCTACTTGTGAAGTTGCCCACCAGTGCGAGCTGCAGCCTTAGGCTAGGCGCAGCGCACCCATGGCACGGGCTCGCCCGGCTACCGCAGTTTCGCCGCACCCGGCAGCTGGTGCTGCTGTGGCACCGGGCAAGTGTGCGCGTCACACAGTTGAAGTGTGAAGTTGAACTTTGGCTTGCGTGCCATGCGGGGCGCAGGTTGGCAAGCTGCTCACGCGGCGGTCCGGCGTGGGCCACACAGCCATCTTCATGGCGGTCATCTTCTTCCAGCGCTTCTTTGCGCTGCAGTCGTTCAGGCGACAGGACCGCTGGATCGTGTCGTGCGCGTGTCTGCTGCTGGCCTCCAAGGTGAATGCGCGCGAAATGAGTAACCATCCTTTTTAATGACTACCATCTCTTTTGTATTGGAACCATGTGTGGACTGTAAGTCTGTGGCGCGAGCACCGCGCGCGCTGGCGTTTCAGCAGTAGCAGCTCAGCAGCGCGCGTGCAGGTGGCAGCTGGGTAGCAGTGCCGCTGCCGTGGCTGAGAGTGATGCTGCTTGGCGAGGCCAGGCTGGTGCTGCTCAGCAGCCTCTGCAGTGCCCCCCCCCCAGCACGGCCGCTGCACACCTGCTGCCAGGCATACCCCGCACCTTTGTGCGCAAGTGTGCTGCGCGGGGCGGGCATATGCACACCCAGCGCTGAGCGGGCGCTGCCCCCGGGCACCGTTCTCAAAAGCGCTGCCTACTCTGTGTGCGGCGGCGGTTACGGGCGGTTTCGTGTCGGCGGCGGCGCGGCCCGCCAGGTGGAGGAGTGCCCGTGCTACGCGTCGCGCATCATTGATATGCACAGCGAGCTGCGATTCAGGATGGACAACGCGCCGCGCGACGCCGCCGCCGCTGCCTCGGGCCCCCCCCAGTACGCCCCCCTCGACCACAACAGCGAGGAGGTGAGCTGTGCTCAACAGAGGCATGTGTAATATTTTGCTCAGCAGAAGAAGTACTTGTGAAGGTGTGAGTTGTGCTCAGCGGAGGAGGTGCGAGTGCCGCAGCAGAAAAAATGCGAGTTGTGCTTGCAGGAAGAATTACGAGTTGTGCTGAGCAGAAGAAGAGTGTTCAGCGGAGCATCCACGAGTTGTGCTCAGCAGAACTGAATTTTGAGTTGTGCTGAGCATGAGAGGTGCGGCACAATTTTTGTTGGCTGCGGCGGCAGCAATGGCGGCGGCATGAAAAGCTCAGCATTTGCAGTGGGTGATCATTGCGGCAGTAGGGCGGTTTGCTTGCAGTGGCGTCGTGTGGTGCTGCCCCGGGTTGGGTACATGCTGGGTGCTCAGCATCGCTCGTTGGTGGAATACGTGTACACTACACTGCATCCTTTTATGCACGTTTTGTGCAGCGGCACTTGCCCACTACTCTGCTCTATGCAGTTAGGGTGTGCACTTGCACTGATCCCTGACGCTCTCTTTGTGCGTTGTCCCTTGGGCGTGAACAGTTCAAGAAGCTGCACGCGGACGTGCTGTCGATGGAGCAGCGCGTCATGCACACGCTGGCGTTCGACTTCACGTACAAGCCCCCGCACCTGAGTGCGTTCCTCGCGGTCCAGGACCTGCAGCGAAAGAAAATTGTCAATGAGGCGGTGGGGCAGACGCTGTGCCAGCAGGCCGTCAACCTGGCCAACGACAGGTGAGACTCTGCAGATACTGCACACTTTGTGCCTGGAACAACAACTCGCTAGGGGCGCGCGGGGGGGGGAGGGGGGCAAGGGGCGGCTCAGTTAGTGCATGGCAGCATGTGTGCTCCTGTACAATATTGACGCCTCACACGGAGCAAGAGCTGGCTCTTTACAACACACACTAGGTACACTGCACCCTCGCTGCATGCGCTGCCGCGGCAGTGCCACCTGTGCCACTTTGTGCGCTGAGCACCGCATCTCTGCTGCACTGCTCAGCAGCAGCAACTCACCTCAGCACTGTTGCTGCCCCGCCCTGCCCACCCCCCGCTGTTCCCCCCCGCGCAGCATGCGCACAATCCTGTGCCTGCAGTTCTCGGTGGACGTGACTGCTAAGGCGCTGGTGTACATGGCTCTTTACGCGCTGCCAAAAGACCTGCGGCCGCACCCGCCAGTCAGCTACGGCTCCTGGAGCAACTGCCTCGGCATTGACGAGCCCACCCTCGATTGTGCGTCACCGATGGGCCTACTTCAACTCCCAACTTCAACTATGCCTGCCACATGAACCTGCGCACGATGCAAAAAAATTCACGCGCTGCATGACGCTTGTGTCGGTTTCAGCCCTGCCGGTTTGTATGAACCCAGCGCGTGCCTGAGCAGCTGTGTGTGTGCGTGTGCGCCCACCGCAGCCCCCCTGTACAGTGCCACATGCCGAGCGCACACCCGCAAGCCGCCCTTCTCACACTTTGCCGCTACTCCCCCGCTGCCCTCTCCCGCTGTGCACGCCCACCCACTCCAGCCTTCTGCCAAGAGATGGCCTTGGTGCTGCAGCGCGGCCGCCCCCGCGACTCCCACGGTCAGGCCGGCCTCGACCGCCGCAACGCCACCGACAACCTTCTGAAAAACCTCACGGGCATGGGCCGCGTGCGCCTGCCGCAGCGTCCGGGCAGTGCCCGCCCGCAGCCTCCCCCTGGCCACCACCACTCACGCGCGCCGGCGGCGGCGGCGGCGGCAGCGGGAAAGCGGCCAAGGGAAGAGCACGGAGGCGCAGCGCCAGGCGCGGGGGCGGCGCACGGCGTGCCGGGGGGGCATGCGGCGCCGAGCGCCAAGCGCCCG
>JAULBY010013581.1:0-22417 GCA_032358315.1 Ophiocytium majus | reverse complement strand
AAAGCTTTCAAGGCTTTTCCGTCGGTTAATTTTGAAATCGATAAGAAAGGACTTCTGGAGTACATGACTTTCCAGAATTTCTTCACCGATAAGACAATGTTTAATGGGGTCAGGATGTTCCCCGCTGGGAATCATGCCACTATTCGCCAGGGGGATACTTTCCTGCGTTTTACGCAGTACTGGGATTTCCATTTTAGCGAACCAGAAGGAACGATTCTCACTGAGAACGAGTATCTGGAAGAGCTTGATTACCTCATTCGCCAAGCGGTGAACCGCCAACTGGTGTCTGATGTTGAGATCGGCGCTTATTTGAGTGGCGGAATGGATTCCGGATCGATCACGGCCTTGGCTGCTCAGCAGCTGCCTTACATGAAGACATTTACGTTGGGTTTCGATCTCAATTCGGCTTCGGGGATGGAGCTGGTCTATGACGAACGGTCCAAGGCCGAGCACATGTCTTACCTTTTCAAAACTGAGCACTACGAAATGGTTTTGAAGTCGGGCGACATGGAGCGCTGTATGGCTTCGCTCGTGAAGCATTTGGAAGAGCCACGAGTCGGACAGTGCTACCCCAACTTTTATGCCGCGAAACTCGCGAGTAAGTTCACCAAAGTAGTCCTCTCAGGCTGTGGCGGTGATGAGATTTTTGCGGGCTACCCTTGGAGATATTACAGAAGCGTTGGCCACAAGGATTTTGATAGCTACATCGACGACTACTATCTTTACTGGCACCGCTTGATACCAAATAAAAATTTGCAGAAAATTTTCCGCCCAGTGTGGGGAGATGTGCAGGACGTTTGGACTCGCGATATCTTCAGGGATGTCTACAAAACGCGTGATTTGACTCTGGAACGTCCAGAAGACTACATCAACCATTCTCTTTATTTCGAAGCAAAGACATTCTTGCACGGACTTCTTGTTGTTGAGGACAAACTCAGCATGGCGCATTCGATTGAAACACGTGTGCCTTTCTTGGATAACGACTTAGTTGATTTTGCTCAGCAACTTCCCATCAAGTATAAACTTGCGAATCTCAGCCAAGTCATGCGCATCAATGAGAACGAGCCCGGCCAAAAGAACTCTAAGTATTTCCAGAAGACCAACGATGGGAAGCTTATGCTTCGGAAGGTCATGAGTCGTTATATTCCATCTGAAGTGACTGGTCGTGAGAAACAAGGTTTCTCAGCGCCCGATGCCAGTTGGTTCAAGGGTGAGAGTATCGAATTCGTAAAAAATCTACTCTATCCGGCGGATGCTCACATCTACCGCTACATGGATCGTGATGCCGTCATGGAGCTTTTAAACGAGCACTTAAGCGGTAAGGTGAATCGGCGTCTCTTCGTGTGGTCTCTTTTGAACGTAGAAAGTCTGTTGAGGTCTCTGTGATAGATGATGTACGCAAAAAGTATGCCGAAGCTTTCCGTACTTACGGCGATGACGACCGCAGTGTCTTTTTCCCGAAAGGACGCCAGTTCAATCGCTACCAAGCTCTTATTCCATCAGGTATTCCTCGTGGCGCGACACTGCTCGACTACGGTTGTGGACTCGGGAAGATGTACGATTGGTTGGGGGCTATTGGGCGGAAAGATGTGGGCTACTGTGGTGTCGATATTACTCACGAGTTTATTGACCACAATCGGAACAAGTACCCACAGGCCGAGTTTAGGCATGTCGCTGCTCCTGGGGAGCTGACCGGGGAGTGGGATGTCGTCGCCGCTTCGGGAGTTTTTAGCATTCTATACACCGCCGACCGCTCAAAGCACCTGGATTTCGTTTTTCAGACGCTTAGTCAGCTCTTTCATCAGAATACGAAGCAACTGTTGTCCGTGGATTTCATGCACGACGAAGTCGATTACCAGCAGGAGGGGGCTTTCCACCTTAGTGTCGCTGAGGCGCAAGCTTTCGTCAGCGCTCAGCTCTCCAAGAGATACGAAATCATTCGTTCGCAATTGCCTTATGAATTTTCAATTAGAGTCTGGAAGGATACCGCATTGACGAGTGATGGCGTGTACAAGGATTGGACATGATCTTACGCCCACTCACGGATCTAGAGCATGACCGGTACGATGATTTCTTAAGGGAAATCCCGCGTGCTTTGCTTTTTCATTCCTCCAGGTATCTCCAGCTCATTGGGAGCGAAGTCAGTAGTTCGCCGGAAATCATGATTGTTGAAGACGACAAGAAGATCGTCGGTTCTTTAGCGGTCTTGGCAAAGCAAAGTAGGTGGGGGGAGGTCGTCAACTCCTGTCCTTACTACGGGAGTAATGGAGGGGTCGTCGCAGCTGATCAGCGTGCGCGAGTACTCCTGTGGGATTGGTGGGAGAAAAGAGTGAGGGAGGCGGCTTCGTCGACTTACATCACAACTCCCCACCTCGATTCAACAGAGCCTCTCATGACAAGTGACGGTTGTATTGTGACAGAGAGGATAACTCACATAAATGAGCTGAAGCTCCCCCCCACGAAGAGTTTGATGGACTGCTACCATCACAAAACGCGCAATATGGTCCGCAAAGCTGAAAAGATCGGAATCAAAATCTTTCGCGACGACGATGACATCGAAACACTTTTCAGTATCCACGTGGCGAATATGGCCGGCGTTGGAGGAAAACCCAAAAAGAGAGATTTTTTCGAGCGCCTAAAGAAAACGTTTAAAAAAAATGAGCAGTACAGAATTTATTACGCTACCCACGACGGGCATAAAGTCGCCGGTCTTTTGTTGCTGTATTTTAACAAGACCGTCGAGTACTTCACACCCGTCATAGACCATGCCTTTCGTGATCACCAACCTCTAAGTCTTCTCATTCACGAAGCCATGCTGGAGTCTTGCCGGGATGGATGGGAGTACTGGAATTGGGGGGGGACGTGGAAGAGTCAGGAAAGTCTCTATCGCTTTAAAGAGCGATGGGGAGGAGTGGAAAGTCGTTACTCGTATTTTACGCAAATCGGGAACCTGGAATTGCTGAAAGCAACCCGACAGGAATTAGAAAACGAATTGAATGGTTTTTTCGTTCTGCCTTATGAACGTTTGCAAGGTGGTGCTACGTGAGAAATTTTGTTGTCGTTGGGGCTGGTGTTGCAGGAATTTTTTCCGCAATTTACGCTCAAAGAAGAATGCCGAGTGTCCAAGTACACCTCATCGAAAAAACACCGCACATGGGTGGTCTCCTTCGTTCTTTTCATTACCCAGATTGGGGTGTGTTTGATTACGGCATTCACACTCTCTACGAGACGAAAGACGAAGAGGTCGATGACATCATTCTAGGAGGAGACTTCCCTGGTGGGTGGCGTGAGTTACCCGGCGACTGGGGAGGGATTTACTGGCATGACAAGTTGAACCTCGACAGTCCCTACGTAGACCTTCGTCACCTAGAACGGGAAAAGCGCGAAAAATATATTGGTGAAATATTTGAAACCTTTCAACAAAAACGAGAAGTGAGAGCAGACAACGCCCTCCATTGGGTGGAAGATTTTTTTGGCGATGGCCTTGCTCGGGACATCATGGGGCCGATCCTTGAAAAGGTCTACCGCAGCCCCTCCAGCGAACTAAATGTCGCTGCCATTCGCCTACTTCCGTTCACACGAGTGATTGGGTTTGATCTAGCGCAGACGCTCGATCTCATGGGATCAGCTTTGTTTCGCTCTAAAATTGCGATCCCGAATCAACGAGAACTTCCTTCGCAGTTCGCAGCTGGTAAGAAAGGATTCTATCCGCACAAAATCGGAATGCACCATTACGTAGACTGGCTGCTGCGTAAGTTTCAAGCTGCGGGTGGGAAAATCCACCCCGAAACCAACGTCGAGCATATCCGCTGGGGGAAAGACCAGATCGAGAGCGTTGAACTTAGAGACAAGAACAACAACTCCGTGCAACTCAAAGATATCCACGCTTTGTTTTGGGCAGCAGGGCTCCCCGTATTTAGCTTCCACCAAGATGCTCCAGCGACTTCGAAGGTTGCCTTCGATAAGCCTCTGAATACTGTGGTTGTGAATATGGTGGTTTCAGAAAAACCCAAGATGCACGACGCTCAGTATGTCTATGTGTTCGATCCCAAATTTCTAACTTTCCGGGTCGCAAATTATGTGAACTTTGTAGGGGAAGTGGATTTGACTCCGACCGAGGGCTACAAGCTCAGCCTCGAAGTTTTGGCTGAACCTCATGAGATGGGTGAAGGTTTCGAGAAGAGGATCATCAGTGAGATTTGCCAAATGGGAATCATTAATTCCGCTGGGAATGTGAAGTTTTGTGTTACGGAGAAATTACCCGGAGGTATCCCTAAGCTCAGCAATAAGAACGTCATTGGCCTCGAAGCGGTTCGAGGGGCGGTCGTTGAGTCGGGCGTCAGGAATTTCAAGTTTGTCGGTGTTGGGGCAAAGAATAATCTCTACTTCCAAGCTGACATTCTGGCGCATGCTAAAGAGGAAATTAATAAGTTTCTCTAGAACGCCTGCATGTCACCGATGGTTGCCTCGTGTGAATAGTTTGAATTGAAGAATCGCTTGGAGATTTTGGGATAATGAAACCGATCAAGATCGCCCTGTTTGGGAACATGAACAATAATCAGTTTGTCCTCGGGCGCTATTTGCGTGATCGAGGTTATGATGTGGATTTATTGATCAATCCCATGACAACCCCGGCGCTTTTTTTGCCTGACAAGGATAGCTACGACACGACCTACACGGCCTGGGTTAAAGAGATCCGTTGGGGGTCTGAAAGAAGCACCATTAAAGCGTTGCTTCTCCCGAGCTGGCGTCGGTTCATGAAAAAGCAATTTAAAGAATACGATCTCGTCATGGGCAACGGGCACGCACCTGCGCTGTTTGGTCTCCTTGGCTTAAATTTCATATATTTTCAATATGGTGGCGATCTTCGTAATTACTCATCCTGGAAACTAATCACAAGAAAGGGCTGGCGAGATACAATAGTTCGTTCGGTGATCGGAATCATGTTTCGCAGTGGGCTTAGGAAAATGCGCGCCTCAATCACCGGTGGCTACTGGCATGAGACGTACTTGCGGTTAGGGGTATCAGAGGACCGATTGTACCCCGTGACGTTCCCGATGGTGTATGCGGCAAACGCTCACCTGCCGGAATGGTACAAGGGAACAGCCCATCTCCAAGAGTTTCGCAAGACAAGACAGGCAAATGAATTTTTGTTTGTCTCCCATAGTCGTCACGCCTGGGACCCTGCCGTGTATAAAGACGGGGTAAACTCTAAAGGCACTGATGTGATGCTTCGGGGATTTGCCGAGTTCGTAAAGCGGAACCCTTCTAAAGCAAAGCTCGTTCTCTTCGCTTATGGCGCTGATGTGGGAAGAAGCCGAGATCTTATCGAGGAACTTGGTATTGTGGATTCAATTGTCTGGATCCCTACTCTGGCGCGAAAAGAAGTGATGGCCATCGTGGGGCAATGTGACGCTGGAGTCGGTCAAATGAAACACATCGGTGTGGGCGGTGGTGTGATCTATGAGTTCATGTCTTTGAGTGTGCCCGTCATTCAACATCTCGATATCAAACTCTCTGGTGGACCTCAGTTCACCGAGATGTATCCATACAAACACGTGAACGATGAACATGAACTCGCTTTGGCATTTGAAGATGTTCTTAGTAACACTGCTAAGTATAAAGCGATGGGGAAGGCAGGCGCGGAGTGGTATGAGCGCAACATCGTTCAACGGACGATGGATAGCATCGAGAAAATTATTCAGCAATCGGTAGGAAAAGCGTGAGCCGCAAACTTTATATCCTCACCAGCTCACGTGCCGACTATGGTATTTACCGCCCCCTGCTACAGGAACTGAGCGATGATGGTTCTTTCGACATCACAATGGTTGTTTTTGGGTCCCATCATCCCGAGAGTGCAGGCACACTGAAGGAGATCGAACAGGATGCCTTCTTTCCGTACGAGCTACTTAAGTGCTTTCCCGAATCGGATGCTCCAGTTGAGGTCGCTCGATCCTTTGCTCGTACGACCGAACTTTTTGTAGATTTCTGGGAAAGGCAGAAGCGTGGCGTCGTGGTGGCGCTGGGCGATCGTTATGAGATGTGCGCTGCAGTCTTGGCTTCTGTTCCGTTCCAGATGACCATCGTCCACCTCCACGGCGGAGAGGATACCTTCGGCGCGTTCGATAACGTCTATCGGAATGCGATAAGCGGAGCTGCTCGTGTTCATTTCGTTTCAGCAGCAGCCTATGGTGATCGCGTGAAAGGCATCGTCGGTGCTTCTGCTGATGTCGTTGTAACCGGCTCGCTTGCGGCCGACGCGATAAAAAAAATCACCCTGCTGTCTCGCGAAGAATTGTTCGCTTCTTGTGGTGTGGACTTTAGCGCCCCCACTTTACTATGCACGTTTCACCCAGAAACAGCCCATGGAGCTTCGCCGCTTGAAGATGTGGTTCATGTCGGTGAAGCCCTAAACAGTTTATTGTCCAGTTATCAAATTGTGCTCACCGGACCAAACGCTGATCCTCTCGCTCAGAAAGCGTTTGAGATTTTGCTAGAAACACTGACGGGAAAGGAGCGCTTCTACTTCATTCCTCATTTGGGTCAACGTCGCTATCTTTCAGCGATGGCCTATTGTTCCGCTGTCGTGGGCAATAGTTCGAGTGGTTTTCTGGAAGCGTGTCTCTTTCCGCGACCAGTTGTGAACATCGGAGCACGGCAACGTGGGCGACTAGTAACTCCCAATATCGTTAATGTGCCGGCCCAAGTTAGTGCGATCGTTGAAGGCGTCGCAAAAGCCGTGAAGCAACCCGCATCACTGCCCTCAACGATCTACGGAGATGGCAAGGCAGCCGCGAAGATGGTAAAGCATCTAAAAGGGCTCTCCCATGGCGATTGATTGGCGCAAGAACCTCGTTTCCCCTGACATCCTTTTACAGGACGCCTTACGCGTGATGGAAAGCCTTCGTCACAAGTTTTTGGTCGTGTCTACATCAGATGATCGTTTGCTGGGAACTCTCACGGACGGTGACGTGCGGCGCGGTCTCATGAGAAATCTTACGGTGCAGAATCCAATTGTCGATTTCATGAACGCGACTCCAAGTTGGTTGCCCGTCGGAAGCTCGGAAGCCGAAATCCAATCGTTGATGGAGCGCTTAGGGGCTGCTTTTGTTCCGGTCCTCAATAAAGAAAATCGTCTCTGCCATATCGCTGTCAAAGGTGCGGTCAGTGAAGAGTTGCCCAATCACGTGATCTTAATGGCTGGAGGTCTTGGAACACGGCTAAAAGAAATGACCACTAATTGCCCAAAACCTATGCTGCCGGTCGCGGGCAAGCCCATTCTCGAGCGAGTGATTCTTAACTTGAGAGAGCTCGGTTTTCGTCACTTCCATCTCTCGGTCAACTACCTTTCGGAGATGATCGAGCAGCACTTTGGCAATGGGAGCGCGCTGGGAGTGGAGATCAGTTATCTCAAAGAAGATCGTCGTCTCGGAACAGCCGGGGCACTTGGTCTTTATCGTGTCTCAAACTCTCATCCCATCCTTGTCATGAACGGTGATGTCCTTAGCAAAGTCGACTTCCGAAGCATGATTCAAGAACACGTGATCGCCGGTAATCGGATCACCGTGGGTACTCGGACAATGGAGAATCAGATTCAGTTTGGCGTGGTGAAATGTGAAGGTGAACGTGTTGTTGGGATCATAGAAAAGCCAATCGAGAAGCACATGGTGAGTGCCGGCATCTATGTGATTTCTCCGAGTATCCCGCTGACGGTCGAGACCGGAGAGTGTGTGGACATGCCCGAACTCATCAATCGCCTCGTGAATGATGGAGAGCACGTAGGGGTGTTTCCTATTCACGAGTATTGGATCGATATTGGTCGACACGACGACTTTTCTCAGGCGCAAAGAGACCATGCGGAAAAGGATGAGCCGTGAAAATATTGGCCATTATTCCTGCGCGTGGCGGCTCACAGCGGTTACCTGGAAAGAATCTCACTTCTTTGGGAGGAAAACCTCTCATCGATTGGTCCATTGAAGCGGCCCGTGATCCGCGCATATCTTGGACCTATGTAAGCACTGACGACGAAGCAATTGCGGCTCGTGCACGCACACTCAATGTGTTGTGCGATCCATTGCGCCCGAAAGAGTTAGCTGGTCACGAAAGTCCTGTTGCAGATGCAGTTGTGCTGGCACTGAAACTGTTTCCTGAAGCAACCCACGTTCTGTTGCTCCAGCCCACTTCTCCTCTGAGAAGCGTGGTTGATGTAAAAGCAGCCATTGATTTGTTAGAGGCACGCCAAGGACTCTCTCTCACATCAGTAGTAGCGACCTCTCAACGCCCTGAGCATCTTTTCTACGCGGAAAATGAGCTAGTCCCAGTGCTTGGTGGGTGGGAAGGCTTGCAAAAGCGCACTCAGGATCTGCGAACGGCCTATGCACTCAATGGAGCTCTCTATCTTGTCGAGCGAAATCATTTCGAGCGAACACGCCGTTTTGTCGACGAAGGCACAATCCCTTATGTCATGCCTGCCGAGCGTTCAGTAGATATCGATGAAGAGAGTGACTTACGCTTAGCAGAATTCTACAAGAGCGAGTCAATCAAGCTGAGATAGAGAGTGAGAGGATCTTCCACTCCGCCTTTAGCATGTCGACGAAGCCAGGCTTCATCATCAAAGGGCACGATCTGCGTGGGATCAATTTCACCTAACTTATCAAGAGAGACGGCAACTAACCGATCAGTGTCGGTGTATGTTTTAACGTAGTCTTTACCTTTCAAGAAATGATCTATCTCCACGACGATAATTTTCTTAGCGAGTCCAGCTGCTTCATAGATTGTGCTTGATGGCGTCGTCACAACGTATTCAGCTTCCGCAATGAGGGCCACGGAGTTCACTGTCGGAAGCATTACTTTCACGTCGCAATCTGCAGGCAACTCGTTGGGCAACAAACGATGGCGCGGATGAGGCTTGAAATGAATAGCGTGATTAGGAAAAAGTTTTCGCACGCTTCTCATTAAGCCTTGTAGAATTAAGCCGCGTTTTTCCGGAGTGAGGCCATGCACACCAAGGTTGGAAATGAAGACAGCTACACTTTTGGTTTGAGGTCTTGACCATGACGCCAGATAGCTCGGAGACATCTTGGGATCACCCACAATTAGGATTCGCTCTGGATGTGAAATGAGTTTTCCTACACCCCATCGCTGTTCATTTTCGTTAGCTAATAAATATAGGTCCGCCACAGGGCTGGTGACTTTGTTAAGGTCTTCGCTCCACCCGTAACTGGTGGGGTTATAGAGGGTGGAAATTCCGTGAGGAACGAACAGCACTTTAAATCCAAAGAGCGGCTTAAAGTAAGTGAGTATTTTTGCGAGTGGCGAACGCTTACTTATGTAGGTCACCACCACCACCTTAGGCAGGTGCGCCAGAATGGCGAGCATCCCGAAAAAGGCTTCACCGCGTGGGCCGAGTGAACGCGCTGTGCGCCAAACAGGGGTTTGGCGCCAGGTTTCTATAAGAGAAGCCTTGTGATGACGCGAGAGTGCCTGACAGAGAGGAAGAAGCCTTTCCGTTTCGTTTTCATGAGAGGAAAGCAAGATGACACGGGCCATAAGAGGATGTTATACGAATAACCTAGAGAGACAAGGTGCCATTTATGCGTATTGATAAAATATATGTCGGTTGGGACGCCAGAGAAGACATCGCTTGGCAAGTTTGCCGTCACTCTTTGAAGAAAGTTCTTTCACGAGACATTGAAATCATTCCTCTCCGCTTAGATGTTTTACGCGAAATGGGTTTTTATAGCCGTACGTCCCACTTGGACGAGAATGGCAAAAAAGTTGACGCTATCGATGGCCGTCCTTTTTCTACTGATTTTTCTTTCAGCCGCTTTCTTGTCCCTGCATTGATGGGTTTTAAGGGCACAGCCTTATTCTGCGATTGCGATTTCCTTTTTCAGGCCGATCCTTTGGAACTGGAAGAACTGCTCGATCCTTCGAAAGCGATTCACTGTGTTCCGCACGTTCATGTGCCGAAGGAGCAAGTGAAGATGGATGGCCAGGTCCAGTCCCTCTACCGCAGAAAAAACTGGAGTTCATTTGTGGTGTGGAACTGCGCTCATCCGAAAAACGCGCAACTCACCGTTAATGAAGTGAACACTCGAGCAGGTGGCTGGCTCCATGGATTCAACTGGCTCAATGATGACGATATCGGAAAGGTTGATGAGTCATGGAACTGGCTGGAAGGGCATAGCTCTCATGATATTAAACCACGTGCCATTCACTACACGCGAGGCGGACCGTGGTTCTCGGACTATCAAGATGTCGCCTATGCGCAAGTATGGACTGATGCTTTGAGGGATTATCAGAACGGTATTGAGCGTGAGGTAAGTGCGGCTTCGAGCTCAGCGACGTTTTGAACGTAGGATATACGTTCTTCCGTGATGAGTGATGTAAGATGCTTCAGGGCTCCCTCGTGACAAGAAACAACGAGAAGATTTTGTTCAGCTGCCTCCTGGAGCACAGTTGAATAGTCCCCAACAACACCTTCAAATGGTCCGAACAGAGCTTCTAGCGACACTGAGTGCGCGAGTTCAGTATCGACATTTTTAATTCCGAGCTCATTCAGCTTTTCAAGAATAAGTTGCTTCTTGTGCGTCTGGGCTGGATGCAGACGTAACCAGAAACCCCAGTCTGGACGCTTTTGCATGAGTTCCCACACTTCATCTGGCAATAGGACCTCTGGAGCATTCGGTACGAGCAGGATATTTCGCTTGTAAGCGTTCTTCGCGAGAGTGTTGAGCACATGTTGTTTTTCTTTAAGAAACTCAGAAGAGTCTAAATGCAAAGAACGCGTCTCGGAAATGCTCAGAAGCGAGGCGCACTCTTTTCCCGCCCAGCGAGCGATATTCAATACGTCGTTTGATGAACGGCACAAGAAGTGTGAAGGAAGAGTGTTGGGCCATTTTTTCTTCTGCCATGAACTCCATTGTCCGTACATAGCATGCTGCGCTCCCTGGAGACCGTGTTGAACATCAAAGCTTTTAATGTTCAGCCTGTGTGCTGCGAGAATAGAAGCAAAGCATTCCCAGGAGTAGTAGGTGTCAACGTAGAGAGATTTTGCGTGGCATTTTTTAAGCAACCAGGACATGAGGCGGGCCTGTTTATCGAGCTTATGAGCGAGCTTCTTAAGGTAAGCGACATTTAGCAAAGGTTTTAGTTCGAATGAGGCTTTCTCTAGAACCGCATCGTGATCTGGCAGCTCAAGTTCCATTAGGGAAGAGGGCCAAAACCTACCGAGCAAGAAAAGAGCATCAAGCGAGAGCGTTGAGAGTAAAGTGGGAAGACGTCTTGGGTGGGAACCCGAAAACTCAAGCGCCAAGCATGAACTGTCCTTAAGCTGACCTTTTAAGCGCAAGGGATCCATGACTGCATCGGCCCATTGACCCTCGATTTGATACCTTCGACAGGTGGGGTGACTAAGGAGCACTGCTTCTGCTGAAGGTAGAATGATGAAGTTAAGCAAGCTGGGAAGCTGTCTAAAAAGCTGACCCACAGGCCGTTTCGAAGGTTTTCTCTGCGTGGGAGGGCGTAGTGCTTTCTGGAGCTGGGATTTAATAACCGGCCACAGGTCTATATCACCATACCGCCACAGATGGACGGGGTGCGACTCTTCAATTCTCACGCAGAAATTATTGGCTTCTTGCATCATGCTTGGTGTTTACCCATGTAACCTAATGACGTATCCAGGCGGCTTTCATAGTATTTGTCGATTGAGAGGCGCTCTTTGATCCATTTAATTGACACAACTATAGGCAATATCTCATCGATGGAGAACATGCTCAAGCGGTTGGGTAAAACTGTGCGCATAGTACGTGCCCCCCAAGATCTTGCAGGAGCCGAGCACATCATTTTACCTGGTGTGGGTGCTTTTGATGCAGGGATGCAAGTTTTGAATGAAAGCGGTCTTGCCTCCGCCATAAAAGCAAAAGCTGAAGCAGGCGTACCTTTGTTAGGTGTGTGCTTAGGAATGCAGCTCCTGGGTCAGTCGAGCGAAGAAGGGACGCAAGCTGGTCTAGGATTAGTTCCGGCTCAAACGAAAAAGCTTCCAGTGCTAGCAAACACCAAAGTTCCGCACATGGGGTGGTGCGAACTTGAAGCTGGTCCAGCAGGTCAGTATCTCCGTGGTATGCAAGAGCCTCGTTTTTACTTCGTGCACTCGTATCATGTAGAACTCAATGAACCCGAATGCGTCGTTGCTTGGGCTCGATATCCAGTGCGTTTTGTTGCCGCTTATCGGTACAAGAATATGTTTGGGATGCAATTTCATCCAGAGAAGAGCCACCGTTATGGAATGGCCCTGCTAGATGCTTTTGTGACGGGTAAAATGTGAGCGCGCGTTTAATACCTTTGCTTTTGTTGAACGAAGATGGCTTGTGTGTATCCACTGGATTTAAGCAGTTCTCCTACGTGGGAGATCCCATCAACACAGTCAAACTCTTCAATGATTTAGAAGTTGATGAGCTCATGCTTCTCAATCTGGCAGCCGCTCGTGGTGCCACAATTAATTGGGACATGCTTCAAGAAATCGCGAGTGAAGCTTTTATCCCATTGGCCTATGGTGGGGGGATCAAAACGCTGGACGATGCGAACCGCTGCTTTCGTCTCGGATTTGAAAAAGTGGTTCTCAATAGTCTTCTGTTTAAAGACCCAGAACTAGTCAAAACGTTGGTCAATCGCTACGGATCTCAAGCGATTGTGGCTTCTCTTGATTACAAGAAACCGATCTTCGGAGAAGAACAAGTTTATCTCTTAGGTGGTAAAGACAAAGCGGGCATGAGCATATCAAACGCGTTACAGCACGTAGTGAGTCTTGGAGTCGGCGAGGTTATTCTCCAGTCGATCGACCGAGATGGGGGGATGAGCGGTTACGACTTGAAATTGATAAAAGAATTGGCGAACACGATCGATACTCCTTTGGTTGCCGCCGGTGGGGCTTCTTCTCTCGAAGATATGAAGTTGGCCCTAAGGAATGGTGCAAGTGCAGTTGCAGCAGGGGCTTTTTTTGTTTACCAAGGTCCGCGAAGAGGCGTTCTAGTTAATTATCCCACACGATCAGAAGTAAAAAAGCTTTTAGAGAGTTAGCCCATGACGGAATGCAAGCGTTGTCTATTTGATGAAACGACTCCAAATTTTACTTTGGATGCTGACGGCATTTGCAGTGTTTGTCGTAGTTTCGAAAAAAGAGTCTTACCGGTTCCAGGTGAGTTTGAACGTGTCGTTGAGAAAATAAAGACTGCTAAAAATAAGTATGACTGCTTGATTGGCATCAGTGGGGGCGTCGATAGTTGTTACGTGACCTACCTAGCATGGAAGCACGGGCTTCGGCCGTTAGTTGTCCATTTTGATAATGGATGGAACGCCGAAACTGCTGTGAAAAATATTAAGGCAATTATTACTAAAACTGGCTTCGATTACGAGACTTACGTTATTCCGTGGCCAGAGTTTCGCGATTTGCAACGTGCATTCATTAAGGCAGGTGTAATCGACATCGAGATGCTTACGGATCATGCGATTATGGCCGTAATGCTCGGACTGGCAGAGAAAAATGATATCCCATATGTGCTGTCTGGCACCAATGTCGCAACTGAGAATGGGATGCCTAAGGGCTGGAATTGGATGAAGCTTGATTTGCGTAACATCAAGGCAATTCATCGCCGGTTTGGTGAGCGCTCAATTAAAAACTTCCCAACCATTAGTTTATGGAGCGCCCTCTGGCGTTTGAGGGTCAAAAAGAAGCCCGTCTTCCTTGAGCCTTTGAATATGATTCATTTTAGAAAAGATGAAGCCGTTGCCATACTCAAGTCTGAATTCGGTTGGATGGATTACGGCGGAAAGCACTTCGAATCAGTTTTTACGAAATTTTATCAAGCTTATATTTTACCGAAGAAATTCAATGTTGATAAACGACGAATGCATCTTTCCGCCCTAATTCGTAATGGAGAGTTGTCTAAGGAAGAAGCTCGTAAACAATTGGCTTTGCCTCTCTATAATGAAGACGTTTTTTTGATTGATCGAGATTACATCTTAAAGAAACTAGGCTTCAGTCGTGAAGAGTTTGGTGCTTTCATGAATGAAGCACCGGTGGCTCATGATGCATATCCTTCCGATAAAAAACGCCTTGAAAAAGTTCTCAGGTTCAAGAATTGGATAGGTCTATAAAGGGACTGCAATGAATATCTCAATGCAACAATGCCGCATTTGTCACTCTGCAGGTCACCTCGAGAAGATCGAAACCTACAAAAGCAATTGGCTGGAATGTTCTAACTGTCAGGGCTATGTACGTGAGCAAAAGAAAACATATCCCCTGGAGCCTCTCGCATCTTTCTTCCGTTTGTTAGGGCGTAAAGGTGAGTCCGTGGCGGATCTCGTCGGAAGAAAAAAGCAAGGTGTGGAGTACTACAGGTATTACTCAGACATTCTTAGGTCAGGTAAGCGTGGCAAATGGGATGGTCAGTTTCGCTCAGTAAGTGATCAGCTAAAACAAGCTGGTATCGATATTGAGGGTAAGCGAGTTCTCGACATCAGTGGTGAGCCAGGCTTTTTTTCTCGTGATCTGTTAGATTCGGGCAAAGCAGCTGAATCGGTTGTTACGGGATTCGCTGACTCTGTTGCAAAAGCAATGACAGATCATCTCAAGCTTGAAGGCGTCGAATTCGATTTTCAACAGCACGATCTTTCGAAAGTTTTCACCAACAGAAAGTTCGACATTATCTTTGTTAGATACGCTATCGGATTTTGTGAAAATCTTCCAGCTTTTGCCGAGCAAATGAAAGCGGTGCTGGCCTCTGGAGGAGTGGTCTATATCAGCTTCTCACCTTCTTCGCGCGGCGTTTGCGCACGTTGGATGTTTGATGACTATACCTACTTGGTTCAGTACTCACGTCAGTACTTCATTCAGACCCTTGAAAATGCAGAGTTGAAGCTGCGGCATGAATGGGATGAAGGAAAATTTTCCTGGAATCACAAGGTGGGACGTCTTCAGAAGTGGTTGGCTTCTTGGTACTTAGACGGAAAATTCTTCAAAGACAATGCCGATGAAAGCGAACAGAAAAATACCGCTTTGTTGTTTTCGTTGCGCTAACGAATATTCTTCAAAAATTGAAACGTTTTTTTTGCGACGGCTTCCCAAGATAAGTAAGTTCTGGCGAACGACTGAATAGTCGCAATATCTCTTGCGCCCCCTAGCACCTGAATTCCTTGAGAGATAGCCTTAGGTGAAGTGTTATCGAGCATGTGCACAAAGGGTTGTTTCGTAATGCTTTCAGTCTCCCCCCCTGCGATGAGGACCGGAAGACCCATGGCGAGGTAGTGACGAACTTTGAGGGACTGGGCTTCTTTCATTTTTTTTACTTCGAGAGCAAGGGGAGATACCCCGACATCACAGGCATACACGACCTCATCGACATCGGTGTGAGTCAGCCAGGGAAGCACATGCACTCGGCCTTTCAATCCTAGGTCCTCGGCTTGTTGTTGAACTTTTGATGTTACGTCTGAAGATTCACTGCCAACGAGCACCACATGCCAGAGAGGCGGTAGCTCGCTTAAGGCCGCCAGCAGTTTTTCGTATCCATGCCAAGGTCGACTGAAGCCTGCCATGATGACTAGTTTCTTCGAGCTGGGAAGATTCCACTTTGTGCGTAGCTCTTGTACGGTCTGCGAAGGGGTAGGTGGAATCTCTATTCCATTGCCAGCGACCAAGTAAGGAACTTTTGCCCCACCAACGGACCGAGCATGATTTGCAATCTCTTGTGTGACTGGCAGAAGAGCATTTGCCTTTCTAAGACTCAGGCTTTCAAGCCATGGATAGACTAGAGCTTTAATAGGTTTCTTTTGGCTTCTGAGTTCTTCTGCCCAAAGAGTGTTTAACTCATACGCATAGCGCAGGTTGCGTTTAAGTATGTGTCTCGTAAAAAGATAGTAATCTAAAGGGAAGGGGCGAAAGTAGATCCAGCTAGCATCGTTGCTCGCTTCAATGATCTCAAGGGCCCTCTGGCAAAAACGTCTGATGCGCCTTAGGGCATTGAGCCCTTCAGACGGGATGGCTGTAATCTTGAACGCTTCAGCGGGGATCGTTCCCTGGCCTCTCAGGCAGATCAGGTGTAGGTCCACACCATTTTTTGCAGCATGACGACAAATCCCTAGGACGTGTTGAACGTTCCCCCCTGGGGTGTCGAGCTCGATGGGAACTGCGTAGATGACTTTCATATTTACTATATTGGCTTTGGTTTCCTTGCTCGGCAATCAGAGCTTTGCCGTGATAATTTAGCGTTATGAAAATAGCTTGGATATTGCCTGGCTCCCCAGCTGATGAGCAGAACATGATTTTTGCTCGTCGATCTGTGCCGGTGCTCCAGTCCAGGGGGATTGATCTACAGCTGTTTTTCGTTGCCGACCGCCTCTCCCCATTGTCCCTCTATCGTTCATGGAAAGAACTGCGTCAAAAGCTCGCCATATTTTACCCTGACTATGTCCATGCTCAATACGGCTCTATGCTCGGTTTTTTTTCTTTGCTTCTTGGATGGCCACTTATTGTGACCTTCCGCGGTTCTGATGTGAACGGGGACCCGTCGCTTCCGGTCTGGCGTAGGAAGCTGACCTATCTCTTAAGCTGGGTGACGGCTCAGCGTGCAGCGAAGGTTATCTGTGTCTCGCGACCGCTTGCGGATACTCTCTCTGTTTCGAACGCTCACATTCTTCCGAGTCCACTCGACTTGGAACTGTTTCTTCCAATCTCCGTGACGGAAGCACGACAACGCTTGAAGCTTTCTTTCACTAAAAAAGTTGTCGCGTTTGCCGGTGGTGATCGCCCTCTAAAGCGACGTGACCTTGCCAAGCAAGCTGTTGAGCTAGCAGGCATGGAGCTCTTGGATATTCGAGGAGTATCGCCAGATCAAATGCCTCTCTGGATCAATGCTGCAGATGTACTGATCTTTACTAGTGAACGGGAAGGGTCACCTAACATCGTGCGAGAGGCACTTGCGTGTGGTGTTCCCGTGGTGTCTGTAAACGTAGGTGATGTGAGTAAATGGCTCGAACTCGATGCTTCTTCAACAATTACTGAGGCTTCTTCGGAAGCTTTGAGTTTCGCTCTTACGCATGTCACTGATTCAATTAAAGGAAGGTCTCGCCGCGCTGACCTCAGCTCACTGTCTTTGGAGGAGCACGCCAAAAAACTTGTGTTGCTCTATTCAAAAGAGACACATTAGCGCTGTGAGTGGATTTTTCGCGCAACCTCTGATGCGTTTTTTATTTTCTTCGAATGCTTTGAAGTCTTGTCTGAAGATTTCTTGATAATCACGAAAAAACGAATCACCTGTTATATCGAATAACCATTTTTGTTGCTTGAGAGTCCTCGAAGGCAAGTAGTCTGTTTCACATATTCTAAGATCGTAACAATTTATATTGTTAGGGATACGATAGTGGTGAAGGTTGTTTTTGATGGTGTCTATACCGCGGATGAGAAGATCTTTCGCAGCCGGACTATCAGTGTTCAAGTAATAATCATGTAATCCAATCAATCCCCAGATATGCCCATTGAGAACAAACGAGTGTTGAGGAGCCGCCGGATATTCATCGAGCCACAAATACCCATTGTTATCATAGAAACTCACGGCCTCTTTATCGTTGGAGGGTTCAAATGATTTCAAAACCTCCTGGGCCAGATTGCTAAACTGCTTGTCTCCAGTGGCTTTATAAAGACGTTGTAACGCCATAAGGAGTTTCCCCTGAGACAATGCACTACTCCACTCAGCCGGCAGAGCATAGTCCAAGGGTTGATAAGTAAACCGATTCACAAAATAAGTTTTTTCTCCACGCTTAACCAAGTAGGGCCGAATCTGCAGGAATAGATCATTGGCGAGGCGAGAGATTTCGCTTTTTTCCATCTGGGGCGCAGCACAGTGTAGTTCGTGGGCATTGGCTAAAAATGTAGAGATGTTCACTGATTGGCGATAGACATCCTTGTACCGAGTAGGAAGCTGGTCGCGAAACGAAGTTAGGGCAGTTTTGTTTGCCTCTACTGCGCATGGCAAGAAAGAGGCTTTTGTCACAATATTGTAGCGGGCGAGGGGGCCTGGAAGACTTGGCTGAGCTATACGAGGCAAGATAGCTTTTTTATCCTGGAAATATCTCTGGGGATATAAAACAATATCGTCTCGCACCTTGCGAGCCTGTCGGTCTACCAACACTATGATCGCAAGAAGCAAGATACTGGCGCTTAGCAAGCAGATGTTCGAAAATTTCATTTTCATGCAAGGCTCGAGAACGTTATGAAGTCAGTTGTCACCATCATCGGCGCCCGCCCTCAATTCGTCAAAGCGGCGGTTGTCTCTCGCGCTTTCCAGGGCAAGGCCCAGGAGATTTTGGTTCATACTGGTCAGCACCACGATGCTTCCATGAGCGATGTCTTCTTCGAAGAGATGAGCATCCCAGCGCCTCACTACCATCTTGGTGTGGCGGGGCTCAGTCATGGTGCGATGACGGGACGCATGCTCGAGAAGATCGAAGAGGTTCTGCTAAAAGAAAAACCCGATTGGGTGCTGGTCTACGGAGACACCAACTCAACACTTGCCGGGGCCCTCGCGGCAGCGAAACTTCATATTCCCGTCGCTCACGTCGAAGCAGGTCTGCGCTCTTTCAACATGCGCATGCCGGAAGAAGTGAATCGCATTCTCACGGATCGTGTCTCAAAATTGCTCTTCTGCCCATCGGATGCGGCCGTCGCCAATCTTCAGAAAGAGGGCGTGAGTGCTGGTGTCATTCGCACCGGCGATGTCATGGCCGATGCCCTGTACTTCTACCAAAAGAAAGCATCCCTTGCGGCGAAGCTCTTTAAGACTCCGCCCGCAGGCCCCTACGTCCTGGCGACTCTTCATCGGGCAGAAAACACGGATGATCCCGCGCGATTGAAGTCTATCGTTGAGGCGTTGCAAGAGATTCACAAGCACACGCCGGTCTACCTTCCTTTGCACCCTCGCACTTTAGGTAAGTTGACCCAGTTGGGGATCAAGCCCTCGTTCCATGTGCTGGAGCCAGTAGGCTACTACGATATGCTTCAGCTTTTGAGTGGCTGCTCGATGGTTTTGACGGATAGCGGCGGATTACAGAAAGAAGCCTATCTCTGTCAGAAGCCTTGCGTTACATTCCGCGATGAGACTGAATGGGTGGAGCTCGTTCAAACTGGCGTGAACAAGGTTGTCGGTACACAGACGAGCGCTATCCTTGCGGCCGTCGCCGAATTCGGTCAGTGCCCGCCGACTTTCCCTGTGGCCCTTTATGGAGATGGGAAAGCGGGTGAAAAGATCGTTGCTGCCATGCTAGCCTAAGCCTCCATGAAAAGAACTTTTTGGATCGTTAATCAGACTGCGGGCTCCCCGTATCACGGGATGGTTTATCGCAACTATTATATCGCCCGCGAATGGGTGAAGCAGGGCCATCGCGCAGTTATCATCTCTTCATCATATTTTCATAACTTCACCAAGTTTCCCGAAACCAAAGGTCTCTTCACCTGCGAGATCATCGATGGCATCGAGTACTGGTGGGTGCGGATGCCAGCTTATTCGCAGTCGCGCAGTCTCGGGCGTCTCGGCTCGATCTTTCTTTTCCCTCTGATGCTTCTGCTTTTTCCTTTTTGGCGTTTAGCTAAACCAGACACCATTATTGTTTCGGGTCCACCACATGTGCCGATTCTTAACGCCTGGATTTGGTCACGCTGGCTGGGCGCCACGTTAGTTTATGAAGTTCGCGACATCTGGCCCATGACTATTCAAAAGCTTGGTGGCATCAGCAAGTGGCATCCAGTGATTCTGCTCTTAAGTATGTTCGAGCGTTTGGCCTACTTGGCGGCGGACAGAGTTGTTTCTGTACTTGCACTCGCTCACCGTCATTTTGAATCTCGTGGCATGGTGCCTGCGAAATTCGCCTACATCCCGAACGGTGTAGACACCAGCCAGACTGATTTCGTTGAAGGCAAAGTTTCGGTGCAGCTTGCTGAGCTCGCAACTACGAAAAAAATCGTGATCTATACAGGAAGTTTCGGGATCGCCAATAATCTCGATCAGCTTCTCGATGCTGCTCAACATCTCCAAGAAAGAAGTGACATTCACTTCGTCTTCGTTGGTGACGGTCCGCATAGAGCGAAACTCGAGGCCCGCGGTGGCCAGATGAAGAACGTGACTTTCTATGGACCAGTTCCGAAGAAGGAGATTTTGGCCATCTTAGTGCACGCTCACATGTGCTACGTCGGTTTGATGAAATCAGATCTCTTCAGTCACGGCGTTTCACCGAATAAACTGTTTGATTACATGGCCGCCAGCAAGCCAGTCATCATGGCCATCGACACTGAAGATAACATTGTCGGTAAAGCGGAGTGTGGAGAGTTTGTGCCCAGTTGCACGCCGGCCGATATTGCAAAGTCTGTCGAGAATTTAGCTGATAGATCTGTAGATGAGTTGAAGCGCATTGGACTTAGTGGCCGGAAGTACCTCGAAAAGAATCATACCTATTCCATCCTGGCGCAGAAGTACGTTCGTGTCGCCGAAGAAGGGAAGCGTCCCCTCGAAGAAGCTGCTCGTTGGGTTGCCTCACCATTCCTCGTCGGATTCTGGGGAGTGATGATTCTCGGTGTGATCGCTTATTTTATTTTGCCGTGGCTCGCCCCACATTTGTTTGTGGATGGCATGACGACCTTCTTAAAAGACCCTCATACGTACCATCGTCTCGCGCTGGGTTTAGCGAATGCACCTTGGAGCGAATTCACCTTCAGGCCTGATGGACAATTTCCTGGCGGCATCCTTGGGCTGATTTACAAACTCACATCCATTCATCGCCCCTTCATGATGCTGCCTGTCCTCGCTGCCATGGCGGGGCTCACCATCCGTTCAATTGCATCTTGTCTTGATATTTTAGGTGTGCTGGGACGCTGGTGGCCGCTTGTCATCGGTATTGCGTTTACAGTCACTCCTACATCATTGTCGTGGATGCTCTATCCTCACAAAGATGCCTTCATCGTTCCTGGTGCGATTATTCTCACGTGGACACTAATGTCGGCCACATTGCGCCGGATCCGAATGCGTCACTTCGCATCGCTTGTACTGGGCTCGTTGTTGGTTTTCAGTAGTAAGCCCTACTTCGCGGAGCTTTTCTTCGCGGGCACTTTGCTTTCGATTCCGTTTGCTTGGGGGCAACCTGCGAGCACGCTCGGTCGCTATGGTCGCGTGGTCTTTTTTGGATGTGCCCTGGGCATTTTTGCTTTGTGCGGGATGTGGAAGAAGGGTTACTCGTCGAGTGGAGAAAGTTGGACCCAAGCAGCAACGAGACCTGGAGTCGAACAATCTGCTGAGATCTTGCCGCGCCATCTGGCCCTGAAAGAGACTTGGCAGCCACTTCCCGGTGGAGCCCCCATCAACAAACCTCTCTATGCTTTGGCTTACTCTCGCGAAAGATTTTTGGCTCAAAGGGCCTATGGACTAACGAATTTTGTTCCGGAAATTCAGCTTAAAACAGCGATTGATACTCTGATGTTTATCCCTCGTGCGCTTCAACTCGCGGTTTTAGAACCCTTTCCCTGGAACCCAACCGAAGGCGGCTTGGCACGGCGTCTGGTTTATATGTCCCTCAAGTTTGAAATGCTCTTCGTGTATTTCTCTTTGCTCTGTTTGCTTTTGGCCGGTCGTAAATCATTCAGCCCTCCCGTCATGATCGCGCTCTGTCTCGCGCTGCCATTTTTGGTGGCCCTGGGTTTTGCCTCTCCCAACATCGGCACGATCAACCGCTACCGCTTCCCATTCTTGATTCTTATTAAAATCGCTGGACTCGCTGCTCTTTGGAATTCGGATCGTCTTCGTTGGCCCGGACGTCTTCTCATGTGGGTCGATCCTCCGAATACCGTACGAGCAAAACGCAAATTACTCTTCCTGGTACCCGACGACATCACGTTCATCATTCAACGACTCGTCATGGCCCGCGCAGCTCAAGCCGGTGGCTATGAAGTTCACGTCGCTTGTTCTGACTTAGGCCATGCTCAAAAAATTCGTGACCTTGGCTTCATCTACCACGACCTTGACTTAAATCGAGGCGGGTTGAACCCCTTTGCGGATTTTGGGCAATTCGTAAAACTCGTTTTCTTCCTCGCAAAACTTCGTCCCGACATCCTGCAGAACGTCTCGATCAAGCCCGTCATCTACGGTTCGACTGCGGGTACTATTGTAGGCCTTAAGCGCATCGTGAATCTTGTGAATGGCTTGGGCTATGCGTTCGAGCGCCAAGGTCTGAAAGGTGAAGTGGTTCATTTCGTCGCGGTGAACCTCTACCGCAATGCCCTCGCTCTTCCGGGCGTTCGCGTGATTTTTCAAAACCCCGATGATCGCCAGTACTTCATTGACCATCGTATGGTGGAACAGCACAAAACCATTCTCATCCG
>JAULBY010013570.1:0-22424 GCA_032358315.1 Ophiocytium majus | reverse complement strand
TGTCTGATTTCCTGGTCACACGCACCGTGTGCAAAGGGCTTTCCGCGCCCTAAGCGGAGTTTAATAAGAGTACACGACTTCGTAAACCGCACCCCATGTGCACAGGGTTTTCCGCGCCCCAAGCGGAGTTTAATAAGAGTACACACATTGATAAAGTACACACATGTGTGCATGTTTGCACATTGGTTTCTTACCTATAGAAGGGCAGTTGGTGTGTGCTGCTGCGCAGCCTTAAATTTGGGTCCGGTGTTGGCGGGGGGCTGGGCGCTTTGGGGCCATGCGGCACTGGTATTACCTTGTAGACCACTACGTTATGAGTACTGTTCGACTTCATCAACCGCACTCCATGTACACAGGGCGTTCCGCGCCCCAAGCGGAATTTGACAAACGTACACACCCTTGTCCAAGGTGAACCACACACCTTGAGACTTGCATACCGTACATGAACTGCTATGCTGCTATCCGCCATGTGTGCAGTGGACACTCAGTGCGGCGTGTTGTATGGGTGTCCTTCAAGTATACTTCGAAATTTACACATGTACATGTATGTATACAATGTGCTATACATGTGGATACGTACACGTACACGATGCATAACATACTGTGACTGCCAAGTTGCATGGCGCAGACTTGCAGCCCCAGGCAATGCTGCACATGACCTCGGCTGGCATGCCATAGCTGTGGCAAGTGCAGCTGCTACAGTGCGCGTTGCTAAAAAGGCATGCGTGCATGTATGGAGGTTTACATGAAAATACATGTATATATACCGCACATGCAGACAGGCAGCATCAGCACTTGGTTGCAGCACCAGCAACAAAAAGGCAAAGCAACTTTGGGAGACAAACCCGGGGGTGAACAAGAGGTGGATGGCCTCATTATATGTTTATGTGCACGGTGTTGCAAGCTCGGAGGGCGCAGCCCAATTCGCATGTGCAGTATGACTCCCAGCTGTGTAGCATTTGCTGCTGCCGATATCAGAACGGGGCACCATGTGACACACAGCACCGACTAGACGGTAGCAGCGGCAGCGAGATCACACATGACACCTCACTCTCATGCTGACAGTGTGTCTGTATCATGCCACAACAGACACCCAAACGCTACACACTCAATCTCACAAACCCGCCTGCGTGGCAGTTCCACTTAGAGTTCAACCAGCCAAAAGGCCAGCCCCAATGGCTCAAGGGACACAAACATGTCATGGCAACCAGGCATCACAGCGCCTCAAGTTGCCCTCAACGCCTGCACGGCACTGCTTGTACAAACGCAAACACCACCCCACCACCCGACATCATCACAGCACCTGCTGCATGCCACCAGACAAACTAAACACCACAGCCCACGTGGCGCAATGCATGTGCCCACAGAGTAAAGACAACAACATATCACCACTTCACCCCCACGCCCTGCGGGAAGAAGCCCCCTGGCTGGTTGGCGTCGCCCAGGTAGAGCACCGCCAGCACCTGCTCAGCACTGCGGGAGTCAACAAGTGCCTCTCCGTCCACAGGCGCAAGCGCAGGGCTCTTGCCAGCGGAGGCCCCAGTGGGTGAGGTGCTTTCGCCACCAGCCAGCTCTGATAGCAGTGAGAGAAGCGCGTCTGCGGCTGCACCGACGGTGATGCCGGTGGTGTAAGGGGCCAGCGGCTCGGCAGCGCGTTCGTACAGGAGCTGCGGGTGCAGGTGGCAAAAAAAGAAGAGCACCTTGGGTTGAGATGCCAGCTGACAGCATCGGCCCTCTTGTTGTCAGTCACATGGTAGTCCGCCCTCGATGTCAAGACATGTAAAGGAGTACTAGAAGTACATGGTACTTATAAGTATGTGTTCAGCAGAGGCTCATGCCTTTGTATCATCCATACCACCAAGGGTGATTGAAGGCATGCACACATGCTAGCCCCAGCGCACATACAGGCAGTCGGGTGTTCGAGGCCCCATCACCCAAGGGCGTCAGAGCCTCAAGCATGCCGGAGCGGGGGTGCAAACCATAGTGATGTACTTCTATTGAACTCCGCTTAGGGCGCGGACAAACCTTTGCACACGGTGCCATAGTGATGTACTCAGGCCCACACACCTATTCACCATGTCATGTTTGTGCACCAAGCCGTGTTTCAGTACCTACACTAGCTACATGTATGTGTTTGCATGTACAGTCTCTCACCGCGCGCACACTGCCGCCATGGTAGGACTCTGTGGCCAGGATGCTCACGGCACCGAGCAGCATGCTCTTGTCAGACAGCTGCTCAACAGCACTGCCATATGCGCTCACGCCTGTTCGGGGGAGCAGCACGCGTGTGCAGGAAAGCATGCCATCACAAGAGACTGGTGAGACAGATGGCGCAGCAAACATCCGCTTGGAGTGTGTGTGGTAACTTCGGCTTGGAGTTTGTGTGGAGCAGCACAGGCCCAATGGGATGTTGCCATGGGCAACGTGCTCGTGTGCACGTTTGGTGATTTCGAAATGTGGGGTGCACTCGGTGCGCAGCAGCACAGCTGGCGAGCACGCAAAGGTTGACGTGCTGAAATCACCATTTCAATTCTGCTGCTGGTGGTGAATACAATCGACCAGGCGCTCCTGAAGCTGACGGGTGAGGGTACAAGCAGCAGCTGCTTGGCACCACTCACCGAGGTCCTCCAACACCATGGCCGCCAGCAGAAACGACGCATCGTCCTGGTACGGCGAGAATGGCGGCGATGCCACATCGCCAGACGCCTGCGCTGCCAACTCGGCGAAGGCGATGCCAATGTCAACTGCTGAGCACGCCACCGCACCATCGCCCAGGGTCTCACGGATCAGCGCCAGGTGCTTAGCCTCGTGCTCAGCCAGCTGCTCAGCAACCGCTTGGAGGGTGGGCGAGAGGCCCGCCTTCTGGCCGCCTGTGGCGGGAGTGGCGCCGCTTCCCAGGAGTTCGGCGGAAAGGGGCTGGCCGTACGCTGCGTAGGAGTAGAACTGGGCTTCCAGGCACTCCAGCTGCTCAGCAAAGGGGGGGGGGTGAGTGGGGGTTTCGGGGGTGCAGGGGTAAGCGGTGAGCCGCAACACTGAATGAATTTGTGCGGGGGGGCGTAGAGTGAACAGGTGTGATGCCTTGTGGTGCGTGGTGCCCACAATGCGCAACGGTAGCACCGCAAGATGGCAGCTGTCACTGTACATGTCGCCGCTGCTGCATATGCTACCTGTTGCGTACGGATATGCGGTGTGCCGTGCGGCACTTGGCAGTGCCAGAGTGGTTGCGGTGAAGTGCGGGCCGGCACAGGCAGCAGCAGCAAGCATCGGGCAGCAGCAGCGCACCAGCACCACCACTGCTTCAGCAGCAACACACCAGCAGCAGCGAGGCTGCAGCGTATGTGCGCATACAACTTGGGGCAGGCTTACCTGCAATGCGAAGCTGGCGATTTGGACATCAGCCTCCGAGTAGACAGGCTGAGCGTCAGCGCCTGCGTAGTAGTCAGGGGACATAGGTGCCTTCACCGCCAGTGCGGTGCGCTCGGGCTCGTCCGGCCTCATCAGCTCTCTGCCATCGCCGCCAGCACCCTCGTGTACAGCAGGCGCTGTTGGTGGCTGCTGCGCAAGAACCGCGCGCGCCCCTGGCTGGGGAATTCGAATGGGCACTGCCGGGTGTCCCGCACGCATGTTGTAGGCTGCCAGTTTGGGTGTGGGAGCTGGGTAGCCGGCACGCATCAGCTCTCTCAGGGTGGGCGCATCGGAGCCGCCTGGCGCAGCAGCTGAGAGGATGGCGGGCGGTCCGAGGGAGACTGCCAGCGTGCATGCCAAGGTGTAAGCTGCGAGGTTCACCATGGCGCTGTTTGCGGGTTGCTGCTGTTGCTGCGGTGCCTGTACGCCTGTACTGGGTGTGCTGCTGGTGCAGGTGTAAGTGAGCAACAGCCTTGGGGGCGTCGCAGCAGCATGCGGCTACGGCGAAAGAGGTCGCCATAGCTCCGCGCTGTATTGGGCCCTGTTCCGCCTCTCTGCCGCCGCGGGATGATCATTTCGGCGTTCCTTCTTCACAAAGAGTTGAAGTTGGTCACAGGTGCTCAGCAGGGAACGGTCTGATCTGAAACCGTGAAGCAAAAAAAAAAAGGCACAACAACAGAGCGCGGCAGCAGTGTCGAGGCTGCTACCGGCAGCGCCAAAGCAAAGCCGCGCAGCGGCTGTAGCACAGGAACGACAGCGTCAGTAGCCACACCAGCCCCGCAGCAGCACTGGCAGAGCGGTGTTCCGCCATTAGCCTGCTGCTGCCACGTCAAAAGCAGCAGACAGCGGCAGCAGCACAGTAGTAGAACAGCGAACACCAGCATGCGGCTGCGGCAGCAGTAGCAGCGGCTGGTGAGCAGCGGTATCAGCAGCAGCAGCAAAGACCTGCTGAGACGCAGGCGGCTGTTGGGAGCTGCTATTTCCTTCCAGTTGCAGGCATGGTGGGCACCACTACTGCTGTGGGGCCGATGGGCACGTGCCCGGGCATCAGCAAGGCGGCGCTGCTGATACGGCTGGCGGCGGTGAGGGAGGCAAACATCGAGGCGACCAGCCGTCTGGACAGAGCTGCCAGGGGCATTTACCGTGAGTGTCAAGGAAGTGTTCTTGAAGGTGATAGCACGATTTTACGGAGCTTGATTGCTGCTGCCCGAGCTTGGTGTGTCAGAGCAATTTGTTTACAGTAGCGGCATCCGTGCTGCCAAAGTGAGAAATAGATGAAGGCTTGGAGACAGCACTGCTTCTACACCAATGCAGCTCTGTTGCAGGTTGGCTCTAGTGAGGGCCGAATTTTTTGGCAGACGACATGCGCTGTTCAAACAGGCCACAGGCTGCTAAAGAGAACACCATGCTGACCCACACAAGACAATTTACTTCTATGAAAGCATTATTTGAACCACATGCTGAGAAGCGTAACACCTAAACCTATGCTAATGAAAATATTTCCAGAATGACGACCCCTTGAAGGTGCTGAGAACAGGCGTTGCTGTGGCTTGGACATGCACCACATTGGCATACAAGTGTGAAAAAACGGCTCAAGGGCAGCCGGTGCAAAAAAAAATATTAAATACTCCCACAGTCACCTAACCTGACACAAACGTTTCCTGGGTCGGGTGGACGGTAGAGGTTCGTAAACAATTGCAGCAAAAATATTTTTCATGCCAGAGAGCCCGCCTGGCCCACAGGTTGATAGCAGCAGAAGCTGTCAGAGGTCTGAGGCGCGCACTGCATCTGTGCGTGTGGCATTTGCCTGCATGAGGTGGCATGGCACATGCTCATGTTGCTCGCACGGAACAGCCATGCATGATGTGCATGTCACATGTGGCTAGCGGCGGCTTGTTGGGGGTGCATGCATCCATTCCGCGCAGGCATAATACTGTGCGGAATTGGCAGTGCGCAACAACACGTGCCACGGCCACTACCTTTGTAAACGCAGATGCGTGCACGAGCTGAAAGCATGTGTAGCAGTAGCATGTATAGCAGCTAGGCCACATGGGTGCCTCAGCACACTTTGCCCTGATGCTTAGACCTCGCAAGCTATGTGGTGCACAAAGAACCGCCTCAAACCGTGCATTGTTTCCCGCGACACCCCCCCCAATGGCTGTCACAGCCCTGCCCATGTATCACGCACCCTGCTGGCTGCGTCCGCTGCCTCGGGTATGCTGCTGCCAAATTCCCTACTTCAATGTCAACTTCAATGCTTTGTACTTCAACTACAAATTCAATGCTTTGTGCGTAACTACAACTTCAATGTACTTCAACTTCAACTTCAATGCTTTGTACTTCAACTTCAATGCTTTTTACTTCAACTTCAATGCTTTGTGCTTTAACTTCAGCCATCGCAGATGTGCAGGAGATCCGGCGCGCCATGGGCGGGCGCGGCGCCAGGGGCAGCAGCAGGCGCCACCACACAGCTGCGCCAGACGGAGCAACAACAGCCTCGCCTCGGGTGTCCCTGCCGGCATCGGCGGGCGGCGGCGGCGGCGGCACGGCAGCCGCTACAAGTGTGAGTGCTGGCAGGCGTGTGTGCACAGCCACCACCGCTGCCAGTACACGAAGCGCATACGCAGTCCCACGTACCTGTTGTTATATACTTCTATGTGCAGTATATGGGCACCTGCCTGGCCACCATACTTGCCATATATGCCAGCAGCTTCAAGTTGGTGCAGTCACAGAGAATGTGTGGTGGGGCAACCTTGGCGCAGGACGCAGGCTCATCCGTTCTGGCACACCGATAACTATCCCACACTTGAAGTGATGGGAGACAGCGTACTTCAGAAGTATATGTTTTTATCATACGGCGTACTTCAGTTTAACGGATGATAATACGGCATGTACTTGAAATATGTACTTCTTGAAGTATATACTTCGAAGTATACGCCTTGTGTCGCATTTTGGGGTTTAGAAGCACGTCATATTTCATGCAACATATAAAATACATCCTATGCCCTGACCCATCACTACACACTTACCAGGCCTGCGCCCGCCACCACACCGCGTGCCATGTCAGCGCGGCGCCGGTGGACCGCTGTCGGCGACTGCAGGGCTCGACCCCAGGGACCCCCTGCCAGGCGCCAAAAGCGCGGACCCGGCAAAGCCACCCGCTGTTGCGGCGGCGGCGGCGGCGGCGGCAAAGGCTGCCAGGGCTCTGGAGCTGACGCTGGATGGCATTGCAACGGCGGTGTTGGAGCATGACCAGGCGGCGCAGCACATGGGCCTGAGGCGGCGTGTGGCACTGCCTGAGCTCGCGGCGTTTTTGGCACGGCTGCCCCCACCCCGCAGGGCCCAGATGGACGCGGCGGTGAGCTTTGGATGGAACCCGGTGTGCTGGAAACCACACATTATGTAATTTTAAAATTAGAACTAGAAGTGCAGTTCAAAATTGTGCTTTTCACTAAAAGTTCTCTGCCACTTGCTGTTGACAGCAATCGGCGGCAGTCGCAACGCCACGTTTAGGGTGTTCGCTCATTTCTTCTTTTTGAAATGGACCACCAAATGTGTGACCAAAGCTTCACCACAGCTTTCCAGGTTCAGCACATTTCCTAGCGAAGGCGACGGATGCCATTGTGGGTCATTGCAGCAGGGTAGCACTGACATTTGGTGCTGACGCCCCATTTCAAGTTTCAAGTTCACTAACTGCAACTTCAACTTGTAATTGCACCAACTTCAACTTGTACTGGCACCAACTTTAGGGCGCACCCATCGGCTAGGTGCTACGACCAGGCAGTGCACAAGTACTCCCGGCGCGGCAGGTCTCGTATGGTTGTAAATACTACGTAGTACAACTAAGTGTTGCAGTTGCGACAGTGCGGGCGCTGCCTGCACTGCCACAGGGCATGTGGTGTGCCTACCGGCTGCGTGGACGGTGCACATGGGCATCACAGCTCCTGCTACCCAGCTTTGCCTGCAACATGCTGTGTACCGGTACCTAGTAGTACTTCAACTAATGGCAGACCCAGGTCACGGCAAAGGTGCAGCCACACACCACTACGCGGCGCTGTTGACCAAACTCCTGCTGCCCTCTCCCCCCCACACACACCTGCCACTACCGCTACCCTACCGTCATCTGGCACCGCCGCTGCTGCTGCTGCCGCTGCCATCACTGCTGGCACCGTCAAGCAGGTGCGTCGGCGCATTGTTGAGAGCGCCGTGTCCCTACACGCAAGGCAGGCGTTGCGACAGAGAGCCATGGACGCCGCCAGCGTGTTTCACCCGGCCGCCAATGCCCAGCGCGCGCATGCGCAGTTCCTGGCGCGCCTGCGCCGGTGCATCGATGTTGCCGTGATACAGGTGAATTCATGATCTCGTTGTGGATTGTCTTTGTGCAAGTTCATTGCTTCATCGTCGCTTCTGGCGCGCCTGCGGCCGGTGCATGGCGGTCGCCGCCATACAGATGAATTCATGAACTCGTCGTGAACTGCCTGTGTACATGTTCATGTTCATTGCTTTGTCATGGCTCATGGCTTGCAGCAGGTGCATCGCGGTCGCCGCCATACAGGTGGATTCATGCATTCACCATGAAGTACCCTTGAACATAGTCAGTGACATCGCCACTATGCAGCTGAGTCCTTTGAATTCATTATGCACTACCCTAGAGATGTTCCAGGTACACTCAATGGCTGATCGTGATGGGTTTTGCTGCATTGTGTGGGGGGGCCAGCGTCCGTATACTTCTGAGGTACTTGTAGAAGTACTTCAGTATAGGCGTGCCAACAGCGCCACGATACAGGCGTATAAATACGCTGCGGCACATGCGTATGCTCCACGTCTGAATGGGTCAGCGGCGCCTGGCTAGTAGGTATTGTGCGCTGCAGCCACTGCCATCACCATTCCTGCTGAACTGCGGCCTGCCAAACAGGACGGCGGTCATGCCATACCAGCCGCGCACTCTGTAGTGCTGTCTGCCTCTGCCGATTCCCTTTTGCCCGCCAAGCCCTGGGGCCGCTTATCACCTCAGGGGCGCTGCTGTGCATGCATGCACGCATGGTAGTGTGAACTCATGGACCCATCACCCACAACGGATTCTGGAGCATGTGGCCTCGAGCTCACTCGTTGTCCATGCGGGGCTCGGTGCCACTGTGGGAAGACACAGCTTTCGAAAACAACCCATCAGCATTCATGCCTGATTGGCTGTTCCTGTTGCGCTAGAGCGCTGCGGGAGCGTGCTGTGTGAAACCACTTCATGAACATGCACGCATGACATGCGGTGACTGGCCTGTGATTGGGCTGCCCGTGCAGGACTCTGTGGCTCTGGAGATGATGCGTGAGGACGCGATAGCACGGGGAGAGCCTGTGCCTGCGATAGTGTTGGCACACATAGCTGCTGCCACGGATGACCACAGGTATTGTAAATATCAGGGTATAAGACCCCCCCCCCCCCCAAATAAGGACCCCCGGTTTAGTGGATGACGGGCGTCTGGCAGTAAGACTGGGGGCTACCTCTATATACGAAGTAATTGTATGGAGTACAGTGCACTCGTGACTTTAACTCGCTTGATTTGGTGCGGTTCGCGCTTTAGTATGGGGTCCAGAGCTTGTGCACCCACGCATTACGTCTAGCTGCCGCCACGGATGACCACAGCTAGGCCTGTCCTAAACCTAACTCTCTGGGTATACCATAGGTGCTACAGTGGTTGCAGCCACTTCCAGGCTGGAAGCTGTTCTTGAAAGTTTCTCGTGAGCACAGAATAGTTGGAAGCAGCGGTTTACATACTGTACGGTATTGGATGGTAGGGGATGCAGACGCGCATCGTATTTGCTACAGCTGCTGCATTTCTGATACCATGTGTAATGTTTTTGCTGGTGGTTGTATCGGTCTCCTAGGGTTTGGCAGACCAGCCCAAGAGAGTCGATGAATGCCATGCGCACCAAGACTCCTGGTGTATGTGAAGGCCTTCAGGCCTTATTGTCTGTGGAACTGCTGGAGTAGTGCCTTCTGTTATGTACACTGTGCACGCACCCACTCTGACATTGTCAGCATAAGCATAAGTGTACAACGTAAGAGTTTGTGTACAGGTACACACTCACTTCAGAAGAAGGCTACCCACAAGGCAGAAATCAGTAATGCGCCTCAGCAGTAGTACATTATGACATCATTGTGCATACATGTGCCTGCACACTATTGTCCCAACTTGGACATCAAGCATAAAATGCCTCAAAAGCTGTCAGTTGGACTGCAACGCCGCTGTGTAATCAAGGGAGTGGTCAGCCCTGAACGGGCACCAACATGTTCCCTGCCAAGGGCAGTCTCTACCTGCGCACGGAGGCTCTGCCGCCCGCACAAAACGCGCCCCCCAAAGCTAGCTACGGCCTACCAGTAGATTTTGGCGGCACGCACACACATCTCTACCGCCTCGTGCCTCGGGCTGATATACCAACTGCAACATTGAACTTGTACAATGCAGGCGGCCAGCCACAGCCGGCGGCCCCCGCGGCGGCAGCCGGGGCCCCTCCCCCCCGCGCCCACAGACATCTGCAGCCGCTGGCACGGATGCACGCCACAGACGCGCCGGCCAGTTGCAGCTGTCGCAATCGCAGGGGCTGATGTCGGGGGTGCTGGGTGGAGAGGTGGGCGGGGAAGAGGAGCAGCCGCACAAGAGGGCAAGCAGTGGCAGCGCGCTGGCGCACTCGCAGCGGCTGAGCGCGAGCCTCAAGGCCCTGCACGAACACGGCGCTCAGCAGCACCACCTGCAGCAGCAGCATCACCCACAGCAGCCACAGCAGCATCGGCACAGCCACCGTGCCAGCGGGGACACGGTGCACGGCAGCGGTGGCGGCGGCGGCCACCACTGTGGTCAGCAGCAGCATGAGCACGTGGCAGGGGGAGGGGGGCACCATGAGCTGCATGGGCACGTGGCGGTGCGGGGCGGCACGGGTGGTGCTGCTGAGCAGTCGGGTGGTGGTGCTCAGCAGACACGGCACGGGGAGGGAGGCGCGCGCCTGGTGCGCCAGAGGACAGCCCAAGGCGAGTGCCGAGCTGCCTGCCTGCGCAGAACAACAGGTGGTTTCAGTTATGTTCTCACTTTATGAAAATACGCAGGAACAACTTGACACTAATTGTACAGGCATGCGCAGTCTCGAGTCCTCGTGAGACGGATGGTTAGATATCTCAGGCCTGATGGTGCTTCGAAGTACATGGCACATTTTATGCTTGCAGAGCCCCGCTGCTGAGCAATGCTGTTGCTGCTGAGCACCACTCCTGCTGCTGAGCACCACTGCTGCACAGTGCACATGTGCCCCTGTACGGTTGGCCCTGCCCCCCCAGACAAACATGTGCTGCGCACGCTGCAGCAGTCAAGCAGCCGCTTTGCCACCAGTTCCCACTCACCCCGCGTCATCCCCCGCTGCTCCCGAGCACACAAAACCTCCTGCCCCCCCTCCCCACACCCCTGATCCCACACCCCTCATCACCTGCTTCTCCAACAGGCGCACAGTCTCTGGGGGTGAGCGCACTTGCTCAGCAGCAGGGCGGACCTTCAGCAGGTGGTGCAGGCTCTCAGGCACGGGGGGTGCGTGCCACAGGCATGATGGATGTCGCTGCGGCAGCGGCGTGGGCATTCAAGGGGGGGAAGAAGCGGTTCCAGATGGCGGGGGAGGCGGAGAGGGCCGCGGGATTTGACGCCGCCAATGGCGAGATTGGTGAGAGGCCACATGAGTTACTACTGGTGTGTTACTACTGATGAAGTGTGCTGCATTAAAAGTACCACGAAATATGTATTGCTGACTTTGAGAAGCCACACATAGTTGGTGACCACTGTATGCGGAGAGGGGCATGGGGTTTGACGCTGTCAATGGCGACCTCGGTAGGAAGCCACATGAATTGGTGTTGTTGTGTGGTTATTGATGCATACTGCATCAGAAGTACTACGACATATGTATTGTATGTATTGATGTCTTTGAGAAGCCACACATACTTCGTTGCTGTGCGGGGACTGGACGCTGCCGATGGCGGGCTCAGTAGGAGGCCACATGAGTTGGTATTGCTGCCATTGTTATCATTCAGAACCCACATGCACTCTGCCACTATGGGAGCACAATGTCACGTGGGTGGCTGTTGTAACCATTGTAGGTATTGCTTTTGATATTGAGGAGCCAAGCATTATTTTTCCATGGTGGGTCACGGAGTATAACATAACATACCGTCTAGTGCCTATTTAAGACCCCCCTCCATAAATAGGGAGGTTTTAACTGGGCAGCCCTAAAGACTTACCCCCCTTTAACTGGCCGTCCATAATTATGTCACCCCCCCCTAAAACTGCCGCTCCCTAATCACTTCACCCCCTTATCACCGCCCCCAACTAATGTTTTGCACCCCCCCACTCCCAGCACGGCCAGCACAGCCTTTTCTGGGGGCCATGTATTGTTGCATGCACCTTTCACCGACCTGCAGCCACCTGTGAATTGTCGGAGCTGGCCGGCGCATCAGCATGGGCGGCAGCAGCAACGTCTGGCTCGTCTCATGAGCCTCTGAGAGGTCGAGGCAGAGCTGTGCCTCGGCTGTGCCGTCGGTGGTGCCCCCGCCCTACCTAGAGCTGCCCCCACCCCTACCTCTGCCCCTCCGCCCTGCTGCTGCCCCCCGCCCTATCTGTCGCCACCGGTGACCCTTGGCGCTGCTGGTGCAGCAACAATTGGCTACCGTACAGCAGCAGCAGCCCCCATCAACGGGTGCTGGCGCAGGCAGCGCCAGGCCACGGCGCCCTCTCTCTCAAACACGGCAAGCATGCTGGTTTGCATGGCTACCCGGCGGGCTGCCTCGGCGAAGTGCAAATCACGAAGTGCAAAATTGCTGAGCGTTCTTTGACCCAGAAAACTGTCGGGAACGCGCACGAGAACGCGCACGCAATGCTGCTGCTGCTGTCTAAGTTGTTGCATGGAGGGGGAGGGGGTCCCAGAGGCCTCTGGGAAGCTTTTCCCTAATTATGTACCCCCCCCCCTCTGAGGATTTAACTTCCTGTCCCTAATGACTCCCCCCCCCCCCCCTTTTTATTCCATATTTATGGAGGGGGGTCTTAAATCGGCAGTAGACGGTACATCACACATTGTACTTCAGGATTATAAAACGGAACCTGCTTTCTACGCCCAAAGTTGCCATTTACCAAATGGATATTTCGAAGCATGTGGTATAATACAGACTGTTTTTTTGGTGTACAGCCAACCTTGAAGGCGTGCTACGCACCGGTACGAGTGCTACTGTGGCACTGCCTTGCTGCATGTTGTGCTGTGCACAGCACCTGCCATGTGTGTGCGCAGAGTACGCCAGTGCAGACACTCAAGCACACAGATAGGCTTGTTCAGTCCCTAGGGGAATAATTTCGTTGCTGGACGGGGAAACCGAAATTGCCCTGTCTGCCGCAGCAGTTCACAGCTCGTAACAGCGCCAGTAATGTGTTATGCTCCATGGACACACCAGCTTTAGCGCGGCTCAAGGCACAGGTACTCATGTGCAGAAGTTGGTAGGTCAATCAGTAGCCAATGCACTGGTTGTGCAGCTCATCAGGGCCAGTTCAGTGTCGATTGGATTGATTACGGTAGGTATCAGCAGACCTATTTGAAGGAGGGTTTTTGAAGTATCAGTTTGACTGCTCGCCTGACAACCGCTGATGATGCCCTTCACAGCAGAGATGCGAGTTACTTATCCCCGCCTGCATTTGGCCAATGCATCCGCTTGCTGCCAAGACAGCTAACCCCTCTGCCACATGTCTGGCTCCCTTCTCCTACCATGCCCCTCACACGCAGCTGCCACAGGAGAGGCGGCAGTCGAAAAAAGCTGGCGCCAGCCACTGCACCACCAGCGACAGTTTGACCCCGCTGGGCTGCTGTCAGCAGCCACCGGCACTGCTGCTGGTGGTGGTGAGCAGCAGCCCGCACCCCTTGAGACGCCGCTGTTCATAATGACACCCCAGGAGTTTGGGCGCGTGAGAAGGGAGCAGGCGCTGGGGCGGGGGGACGCTGACAGGTGACACTTGCATGTCCTGAAGTGGTTGTGTGGCAGGCGCATACCTGTACTTGGGTAGTACATGTACATACATGCTTTCAGCAATATTTTCTGAGTGCATGTATATTGGCATGCATGTACAGTGTACGAGATAGTGCAATGCGCATTCATGAGTGCACTCATGAAGCCTGAAGTGCACTGTGATAGCTGATACAGTACTTCAGGATGTATGCTGAGGTAGCTTGAGTGGCATGGGTGATGTCAGCAAGCACGAGGTGCACTCGTAACGCTGTGTACAGTAACCAGGCGTTGTGAGCCACAGCAGGTGCTAACATGCATTCGTGTGCTGCCATAGACACGTGGCACCCGTGTTGGTGACCGCCTTGGCGCTGCAAAGAACTAAACATACCTTCTCGAAGTAGGTAATCAGGCGTGCGGCAAATGCCCTCATAGGCGCGCTTATAGTCGCCGCAAAAACTGGGAACGAGGCCGGCCTTTGTCACATATATCTGATTAATGTGGCACTCTAGCTGCAGCACATGCCTTGTGGTAGGCGGGTTGACGGCACCGCGGTGTGCACTGTCCCACTCCTGGCATGTGGACCCTGAGACAACTCTTTGAGGTGGAAATGGCGATGAGTGGACATCAGCTCGGCATCGCTAGCTGGTATGCAGCCATAGGCAGCGTCGCCACTATGTAAATATGGAACCAGCGGTAGCTACGTGCGAAAGGTCTTTCCAAGCACTGGGGACATGCGTGCTGACCCGGAGTTTGCCTCGGGCAGTGCAATACCCCGGTTTGACAAGTCCCTCAGGTTTCACAACCGCTTTGTTCCAACCTGCTGCCTGGCAAAAGTGACCGCACATGGCCAGCCGGCCAGGGCCACAGCACTAATTATACTTACAATTGTGTTGCTTGTGCGCGCTGAGCTGGAATCGTCTGCACAACACCACAACTACCTGGTAAATTGTATCACGCTTGTGCTCATTTACACTTTAGTAAACATCTTCACATTCATATCACTGCCTTCTGTCAAATGTACTGCGATGACTGTTCTGGCAGGCCGCGCGCGACTGCCGGTGCCCCCAGCAAACACCTCTCAATGTGACACGCGTGCCTAATACCCGTGGTACCCTGCTGTTCACACCTGTGATGTGTGCCTCGCAGGGTGCCCAATGCCGGCGCAGAGCTTGCCAGGACAGACGAGGTTTTCCAGCACTTCACCAAGTCCAGGGGCAGCTCTCGGGTGCGCGCCTGCTTGCCCTTGCGTGTCAACCTTGTTTATGACTGTAGAGCCACAAGGGATGCGCCAGACAAACTAGGTGGTGGCAGCAGCCCATATTGGTGTTAGTGTGAGAGCCTTGGAGTTCGTGAACTATCACGTTATGTTAGCGACACAGGGTGGTGTGTATGCCACTACAAACCACTACTGTAGTATTGCTTTTGAAGTAGGCTGAAGATAAACCGTTATCCAGGTGCAGGCAGCCTGCCATCTCCCATGTCCCCTTTCACCCACAAGCCCTCTATTGCTCCCTCCCTCCCCCCCCCGCTCCCGTCCCCCGGTACCAACCAAACCCCTTGCGCCCCCCCAGGGCCAAGGCACCGCAGGCGGGTGCCCACGCAACCCCGGCGCTGCGGGCATCAGGGGGCCCGCCCCGGCAGTGCTGCGGCGCAGCGCCCGACGAGTGCGTGTGGAGGTGGCGGCACGCCGGGGCCACCTCGTGGGGGGGTGGGCGCTGGACACTGACTGGGAGCTGTGGGCGGGGGCGCCAGCGGCGGGGGAGAGGCCGCGCACGGCGGTGTGCGGGCGCGTGCACAGCCGGGGAGGGGCGTGCAGGCAAGTTGGCGAAAGGGTGTGTGTGTGTGTGTGTGCTGAGGTACTGATGTGCACAGAGGTTGCGGTTGAAGTTGGTGATAGTTGACTGGCCGAGCACGGTAGTGTGCGGTTGCTGGCACAGCCATTGATTGGGTGAGGGCAGGCAAGCGAATGGCGGTGAGAGAGAATGCTGTGTGTGCTGAGGTGCAGTGGCGCAGAGGTTGCAGTTGTGGTCAAAGTCGGTGTTAGTTGAGAGGCCGCGCACGGTGGTGTGCGTCGCACGCACAGCGGTTGGGAACAAGGCCGACAGCAGGTGGGGGAAGGGGCGGGGGCTGTGTGTGCTGAGGTGGTGACGCGCACAGATATTGCAGCTGAAGGTGCAGTTAGAAGACGGTGCAAATGGTGCATGCTGGTGGGCGGGTGTGTGCACAGCCATGAGGGGGGCTGCAGGCAAGCAAGCCAGGGGTGTGTGCTGTGTGCTGAGGTAGCAAGGTGCGCAGAGGCTGACGTGTGTGTGTCCCCACTGTTACCAGTCCACAGACACGGGATCATGTACGCACCGATTACTTGGGGTTTATGTTGTAGGTGCAGGGACACGACATGGTGTTCGCATGGGTACACCGCAGGCTTTAGGTGGAAGGCTAACGTAAGGAGCTGGTGGTAAAAAATAATTTGCTACCGCCTTCATTTATCTGTGCCTTGTTGCAGCACAACTTCTTGCACAAGCGGCCGCACCAGATGTCAGGCGCGGTGTAAGGGTTGAATAAGTGTCGTTCCCAGGGGCTGCACACTCAGTGAACTTGTCACAGCGCTGACACTGTAACCGCTCATTTGCGGACTTTGATTGCTCTGCGTGGTCAAGTGGAGTTGCACGATTGGAGGTCTAAGTTGTAGTGGAAGGTAAAGTTGGCGCTCAAAACCTCGGCTGTGGTGCCTGTGTGTGGCGCGGCCTGGCATGTCGCACTTAACCCGATGCAGACACCAGACCTGCTGGCTTTTGTTTGAAGTTGTACTTCAATTTCATGGGTGCATCGCTGCCGCAGCCACAATGCGGCTGCAGCCACTGCTGGCGCAATAAAAAAAGAAGCAAAACTGCGGCCGCTGAGTACGTATAACAGTCTGTATATGGCACATTTCCCTGCATATGTGCGTGTGTCCCCCCCCCTCCAACAGCGGCGGCGGCGCTGGCTTTGCCAACACATTCCGGCGCGCCGCCACAGCCGACGCGGCCGGCCGCGCCAGCGGCAGCAGCACCAGCGCTGCTGAGCACCACCAGCACCGTGCTCAGCAGCAGCCCGGCTCAGCAGCGGGTGGGCTGGGGGAGACGGGGGGGGCGCGAGGCAGCGCGTGCAGGGGCGCACGTGCAGACAGTGGCTGCTGTGCTCAGCAGCAGCACGGGGCGGGTTCTCAGCAGCAAGAACAGCAGCGGCAGCATCAGCAGCAGCAGCAGCAGTGCTCAGCGTCTGGAGAGGGGAGGGGGGGCGAGGGCGGCACATCACCGCGCGTTGGGCACATGGACTCTGTGGGCAGCAGGGCTGCAGCGGTGAGTGGCGGGGCAGCTGCTGTGGCTGTGTGTGCAGTGGGGTGTGGGGGTTGGGGAGCAGAGGTTCAACGGGGCTTATAAGCGGCAATTCCACTGCTTGCTTGCAGCGCACTCCCCTTCTCTTGTTCAGTTGCTGTGTGTCAACCTTCTGCGGAAGGCAGCGGACAGTGGAGTTGAAGGTGGCCTTGCGCAGCTCCATGTGCAACTTCAACTAACACTTGAGGCTGCAGCATGTTAGAAGGTGCTGCGCACAGCGCCATGACCAGCCAGCTACCACACGATGCTGCTCCTACCTGAACACACGGGTACTTGGCTGTCACAAGGGTGTCACACACTTAACTCGTTGTGGCCGGCATTTGCCTGCCTGCGCTGCCCTGTGCTAGCATGCACGCCTGTCCCACTATGGCAGCGCACACAGCTTGGCCACGGGCAGTGCCGGCACGAGCTCCTCTGTTGAGCTGCAGAAGAGGCTGGAGGATGCTTGGGGCGTGCTGCAGGTGAGTCGACTTCATTACTTATGTACTTCCCGCAAGCACATTATAGTATTGGCTGCAGTTGTCAGCCTCATACATGTACCTGTCATTATACACCTATACATTGTTGCTGAAGTAGAAGTGTCTTTTTGGCTGGTTGAGGCTAGCGTGCTGCAGGTGAGCCGCACGGTCTTACCCTCTTTGTACTTGAAGGACATGGTATTTACTTTGACAGTGCAGTGTATGGTACTAGTAGGTGTATTCATCTACCTCAGCTCTCAGTAGACAGTGCAAGTACTTCAAACATATCTTATTACAGCTGGAGGATGCCAGGGGCTTGCTGTAGCTGAGCTCCCTACCCGTAACCCTGGATGAACTAATGAAGTGTATGGTATTTCAGTGTACCGAAGTATATCCTACTGCTTAAGTACCTGTACCATAGCTGGATGACAGCATTCCAGCCTTGCGTCTTAGCCTATGGAGTGCTGCCGAGCACAGTGTCTGCTGTGCGCGTTGGCGGTTGCACTTGCCTTGCAACTGTTGACGCACCAAGACATGTACACTGCCTGCGTGTGCGCCCATGTGCTCACCATACTCTGACATGCCCGTTTGCTGCTGCACTCTTTCTGCACTGCCACCACCGCCGCCACCCCCACCACCCCTGCCTCACCGCCGCCGCCGCCGCTGCTGCCGCTGCCGCCGCCGCCACTGCTGCCGCCGCCACCACCGCCACTGCGCCGCCGTTGCTGCTGCTGCCGCCGTCACACCACTGTGTTGCTGCCACTGGCGCCGTGGTTGCTACCACTGCTGCTGCCGTTGTTGTCACCGTCACCACCATCAGACACCTGCATACGCGCGCCTGGCGGTTCTGCACAAGTACTCTGACCCCGCTCACTTTCGGAGCCTGCCAATGGTGGCAGAAGCCATGGAGGCAGCCGCACGGGCACACGCGCTTCGCAAGCGCGTGGCAACACTGCTGCGTAGGTGAGCCAAGGCTGGTGGACGCTCCCGTGTGAGTACACTGTTGTGTGTCGTTTTGCCTTCATGCGCCTGACCCACTTTAGCCAGCCACTGTTGCATATGGTAGACAGGGCTGTACCAGGCGGACGCCTCACACGCGCACCCACTGCGCACGCGTACAGCAACAACTGTGCGTGGGTGAGCCGGGCTGTTGGCTGCCATTGGGTGAGTACACTGTATGTTGCGCCATGTACACGTATATACCTCAGAAATACACGCTCTACTGTAGTACCTATTTGCCCTACTGTTACCCTGTGGGGTCCAGAAGGGGCCTAAGCATATCAGGTTTTCTTGAAGTACTTCAGTACATACTTTGTTGTGGCCGCAGCTCGCAAGTTGCAGATTCGAAACATGGTAACGTATTGGCATGTCTTGGCCGAAGATCACCTGAGCTCTTGAAAAGCACCACACTTGCCAAGTTTCAAGGGGAGTGCGTGTGCAGGCCTAAGCTCTCCCAAGCGGCAAAGTATGTACCCACTGCTGCTGCTGCTGCTGTTCCTGCTGCTGCTGCTGCTGTTCCTGCTGCTGCTGCTGCTGCTGCTGCTGCCATGGCGTTGTGTGCATGCAGATGTGAAGAGGGCGGCGAGCAGATGAGGCATGACAGCACCTTCTCCCCGGACGAAGAGGCACAGCTCAGGCGACTGGTGAGGGGACCAAACTTGTACTTTGAAATACTTCATGCAACTCACACTTTAGCACAAACTAAGTACAATATCAACTTCATATTTCAACCAACTGACGCACACGTGCAACCCAGGGCCTGATGACGCGTCAGACCAGCTCAAACGCCACTCCGCTGAAAACCCACCTTCCTTCTACTCTCGGTGCCAATATGCTGCTAGTGTCAAGTACTTCAAGTATGTGCGTTGTAGTACATGTAGTTCAAGAATAATGCCAAGTAGGTACACACCGTAGTGGGCAGAGGGACCTGCAGGCATGTGCATGTCAGCACTACTGCATGCCAGCACTGCACACACAAAATTTCGGTGGTGTTCCATGTGTTTTTGCCAAGCACAAATTCTGGTAGGGGGTCTACAACATTTTTCACATGCTCAGAGAAAGGACGTTATGTGCATACCTGCTCCACTATACACTCTACTGGCAAAAGGCTGGCTCCACTGCCTGCATGGCGGTGGTACATATTGCGTGCCAGTCTGATGCACCTGCAGTGGAAAATGGTTGCACTTATATGCACTTGCGGGCGTGCAAGGACCCAGCGTACTCAGATTATATGCGCACACAAATACTCGCCCTGTCCTCCGACTTAATACAGGTATAAGAATATTGTTGCCGCTGCAACACATGTGTATGTGAAAGAAACCAAAAAGGTGACTGAGCCCAGGTACTCCCGTGGCTGTGTTGTGGCACTTTCTGCTGCTGAGCAGGGTGCTACTGCTCCTGATACAAAGTGTACTGTTGCCGATGAAAACATGTGTTGTGGCGCCCTTCAACTGCTGAGCAGGGCTGCTGGGCGGAAGCGGAGTACAAGGCGGAGTTCACAGCGCTCACACAGGCCTACCGGGCAAGTGCGGCCGCCGCAGCCGCTGCCGCAGCCACCGCCGCAGCAGGCAGGAGCGCTGCTGCCGCCGCCGCTGCTCACAACACCGCCACTGCGACCGCAAGCAGTCCAGCTGGAGCACCACCTGCTGTGGCACCACCACCTGCCGCAGCAGCCGCCGCCCGTGTCTCCTCAGCAAGCCTCAGCACAGCAGGCGGCAGCAGCACCAAACCGGAAGTCGAAGTTGGTGTTGACGCTGGCAGCGGCTCGGCAAGCCCCAGGAGCGGCAGCGGCAGCGGCGGTGCCAGCGCGGGGGGGCGCCTAGGGGCGGCGAGGGTGCCGCCAATAAAGGCAGGCTCGGCGGGTGCGGCGGCGCGGGCACACGGAGAGGGGCACGCACAGCTGTCTGCCCGCTCCCTGCACATTGGCGCGCTCACCGCCGCAATCGCTCACAGGTGCGTGGGGAGGCGTCTCAGGCTGGTGGCGTCTTGTCTGGTTCGACTTTTGGGCATGGAGTGCAGGCGGAGGGTGTTATGAATGCGGGGCGCTGGGTGCGGCACCCTGCATTCGTGGCGGCGCAGCGCTTCAATAAGAAGCTGCTCTGGGCTCCCACAATTGTTGAGAAGAGACGTGAAACCGGTGCTCAGCCCAAGTACTGGTTTGGCTGGGGAATGCCGCCAGCCACATATCTGGACAAAGTACACGGCTCGATCAAGGCACACACCAACAGTGTAGTACTTCAAGTACGCCATGTGGCGTACATCCACATGCACCTGTCATAGCCAAAGTACCCTCACTCCTCACAGGCTGGTCGGCACCTTGGTGTCATGTGCACCGCACTGTTGAAATTGAGCTCAGCGGTCCAGTGCTTCATGTGTGGGCGTGTCCTGGGTACCTCTCACCCTACACATGCTGCACAGTACGTTTGACATGTCTGCACTGGCCAAAACTCATTATTGTCAACTGGTTCTTTCTTTTGTCTTTTTTTTGTGATGCAGGCGCCAGGAGGCGGAGGCGGTTACAAAGTGGCTCAGGATTGTGCTGGAGCGCATCTCTGCCAGGTAGGGGCACAGCGTGCTGCTGCATCAGCATACAAACCCGTGCTCACCTGCGAATGCAGCACACATCAACAAGTCAAGCTCTCCGTTGCAAATCGCTAGAGCCGTTGTGTGTCAAACCTGAGTTAACCGCGCAAGATACTGTTGTTGCACCCAAAGAAGGGGTGGAAGGTACGCCAATGTGTCAGCCACTCAACAGTTACATGTTGCTAGGTAATGCATACTAACATCTGAAGTAGCTGACGGCGCAAAACATGTTGTTTGGTAAACTACAGCTAATTCGCGTGGTACATTGCTCAGCAAAGCGCCGCCACGATGTTTCAGCCATGCCGCGCCACCGCAGTCACACTTCATTTGGACTGGTATGTAGTACTTCACGTGTGTAAGATCGGACACTCCGGAGTACTTCTGAAGTATATACTGCCAGTGTGCTTACTTTTGAAGTATTCCTAGTATACTTCAAGTATACCACATGAAAACTGCAGTATGTGCATGGAGGTACCCTAGCAAGTTTGAACGCTGTGAGCGTTATTGCAAGAGCAGTCCCATGACGGTTGTGCTGTGTCGCGGTGTGTGCGCTACGACAAGTCCCATAATCCTCGCCGCATCAGCTGAAGTGTTGTACTAACCCACATACACTCTGTCACGGTGACCCCCAACAGCAAACTGTGCAATGCGTATTGATGCAGGAGCGGCGGCGGTGCAGCAGCAGCAACAACAGCCGCCGCTGCCGCAGCAGCACAGGCAGGGCGAGCACCTGGCCCCACTCACGACATGTGTATCATAGGTCGCTATTGCGGTGCACCGAAGGGCTTGCGCTAATGTTGGGAGCGGCTGCCCCGGACCCTGGCAGTCAGTGGTGGGGCCCGGGTGGCCACATAGCTGTGGTGTGCAGGCAGCAGATGTCGGGCAACATTCCTAAATAACCCACCCACGCGTGCCCCCGCCCCTTGTACGCCCTGCTACTGCCGCGCTGCCGGCTGCAGGTACCAGCACGTGTGCGCACAGGCGGAGCTGGACCTGGACGAAACCATTGTGTGCGGAGAGAAGTTCGGATATGTGGAGTCGCAGTAGAAATGAATGCACACTCATCCTGGCCCCTCTTGGAGGCAGTCGGTCTGGTCCCTCCTGGCCATTCACGAGTGAGTCAATCACTATGCAATGATGCTGCAGCTAGGCATGCATCTGCTGCTGCCTGCCTGCGGCGCTGCTAGCCGCTGCTGCTCAGCACTGTTGTTGCCACTGCTGGTGGATGTGGGGCTTTGGGTTGTGCGCTACTGCTGCGTTCAAGGCCTGCCATGGTGAAACAGCTGCCGTCTGTATGATGCTATTCAAAGGTTTTTACAAGTACACCAGGTATAATCCACCACAACAGCGAAGGTGCGTGTCCGGTGTCCCACGCTGTCGTCATATAGGTTGTTGACAAGTCGACAGACAAATCAGGTGTGGGACACTGGGTGGGGCGCGTGGTGTGCCGCATTGTGTTAGGGTTAGGGTTAGGGTTAGGGTTAGTATTGGCTGATGGAGCATGGAGCAAGGGGCATAGGGTTAGGGTTAGGGTTAGGGTTAGGTTTAGGGTTAGGGTTAGGGTTAGGGTTAGGGTTAGGGTTAGGGTTAGGG
>JAULBY010013569.1:0-55541 GCA_032358315.1 Ophiocytium majus | reverse complement strand
CTGAGGCCGGTTTAGGCCGGCCAAGCCGAGCCGAAGCGATCCTCCAGGCCGAGGCCGAGGCCGATGCACTCCGGCCCAGAACCCTACCGTTTACACAGCGGAGGTGCGGGGCGGCGGCTTGCGGCGGCGGCTCGGGGGGTGGAGTGTTGTTTGCATTACTAGTACACTTGAGGGGTGAAGTATTGTGTACAGCAATGCTCTCCAATCAGAGTGTGTCGCTGCATTCAGAGCCTTTTCTTACACAGCCGCAAGGTGCGCGGCGGCGGTGTGCGGCAGTGCTAGGGTGGTGTGCGGAAACATGTGCTTTGAAGGATGAGCACGCCACATAGTAGCGCGCCGTAACCGGAGCGTGTGCATGGCGTACATGGCTAATGCTGTGAAGAAAGTGGTGACAGTGAAGGCTTGGCGCAGGCATGGGTGGGCACTGTCTGGTGCTCCCGCATGGCGGCTGGCCCAGCATGCCAAGTTACTGCACATGTTTTGACAAGAAAAGTACGCCCCATATACGATTTCGTGCAACCCTGTAGGCAGTACGCTGGTGGCGGGAAGTGGCTTAAGGGGTGAGTGCTGTTTGCATTACTGCTATCCAATCAAAGCGTACCGCTTTATTTAGAGCTCCCGTCTACCCGGCCCCATGGCGTTCATTGACGGCATCGCCAGGGCGTGAAGTGGTTTCGGGGATGAAGTACTTCAAGAAGTGTTGTTTACCGACAGCAGTATCATTTTTGGTCTCTGCTCAGAGCATACCGCTATGCTTCTACTCCAAGTATCAGAGCTCTGTTTCTACCCGCCCCCAAGGCGGCTGACGGCGGCAGCGCCAGATGTCACACCCTGGTGCTTGCCCCTTACCCCGGGGGTTGTGACGCGTGGTTTGCTTTTTGGCACAGACTTTATAGAGTGCAACTTTTGCCTGCCGAAACCGGCGGCGGGAAAGTGAACTGTGTTTTGATTGAAGGGATTCTGTCTTCAGGGGGCTGTACAGATGTGCACTTGTGGGCGGGCACTGGCCCCGGTTGCATTGGTTGCCGGCTTGTGGCAGCCAGCTGTCCACGTGTGGCTCCACGTAATTCAAGAAGTAGACAGGCTCACAGCGGTGCACCAGCAAAAAAAAGAAAAGTATAGCAAGCATGGGGGCCGGAGCGGGTGCCCAGTTACACTGGTTTAGTGCACCGTAGCGTGCTTTACATGCGTCAGTGGGGGAGGCATGGCGTGTTGTGCGAACACGGCAGGAGGCCATGAGGTGGAGTGGAGCAGCCTCCCAGCAGCAAGGCGACAGCCAATGCCCCCTCTAGTGCACTGACAGCTTGCAGTGGCGGAAGCGTCGCCTGTGGTTGCAGTAACAGCGGGTGTTTCATGGTGCTGCAGTGGCGGAAGCGGTTGCATGCGCTTCAGTGGTATGGTAGGCCGCCGTTAGTCCGCGACAACGGGCGGTGGTGGCAGCTTGGCTTTTGGTTTTTGATGTGGCGGTCCGTGCTCATGGTGTGGCAAGGTTGTGAGCGTGGCAGTTCACCCAACTGAGTATGGTAGGTCATTGTGGGCTTGGGTGAAGCAATCTGATTCAAATGCGGAGTATTTTGAAGTATGGTATATACTTCTGCATACTTCTGAAGTTTACGTATATATTTCGAAGCACATGCGGAAGTCAAGTGCACACGCCTGTGTTGGTACTATACTTCGTAGTAGTAGAGAGTACCTGGCACGGCCTAGAGTCACCACCTGTGGCAGCCGCAGCATCACCCCCGCCCCGTCACGCACCACCCAAAACCGACAGCACTCCATCGCCCAACAGTCCCCCCCCCCTCCCGCCACCCACCCACTCACGCACGCGCCCCCCCCCCCTTCACAGAGCACCATTGCATACGTGATACCGCCGGCGTACCGCCACCTGGAGTCCCTATGTGCGCTCATACCGGCGCGCGTGGTGGAGCGGCTGGTGGCTGGCGGCGAGGGGCACGACGTCCCGCAGTTCCGCAAGGTCCGCTTTCTGTGCGCGGTGCTCTTCATCGACGTGAGCGGCTTCACCGCGTGCATGGAGCGCTTCGCGTCACGCGGGCCGGCGGGCATCGAGAAGTTCTGGACGATCATCAATGGGTACTTCAACGAGCTGCTGACGTACATTCGCGGGACGGGGGGCGACGTGGAGTGCTTCGCGGGCGACGCGCTGATGGTGGTGTACGACGCGGAGGGCATCGGGAGGCGGCAGGTATGGTTGTGTTGAGAGGAGTCGTACATGCTACTACACTTTTATAAGCAAAATTGTGTGTGATGCATGCACGTGGGACGGGCGGGGACGTGGAGTGCCTCGCGGGGGACGCACTGATGGTCGTGTACGACGCGGAGGGCATCGGGAGGCGGCAGGTGCGGCGGTGTCGCCGAAGTTTAGTCATACTTCAGTGAGAAGTAACACCATAAGGGTTGCTGTTTAGTGCACTTTCTAGCACATGTTACTGGTAGTATGTCTAGTGCATGCGTGTGGGGCGGGCAGGGACGTGGGGTGCTTCGCGGGCGACGCGCTCATGGCTGTGCACGACGCGGAGGGCATCGGGAGGCGGCAGGTGCGGTGGGGGGCAAAAAATGAGTCGCGAACGTCAGCCACACTTCCATAAGGAGTAAACTTGCAAGGGTTGCTGTCTACTTCACGTTTCAGCACACAGGTGTGGTGCATCGTATGTGGGACGGGCGGCGACATGGAGTGCTTAGCCGGGGACGCGTTGATGGTCGTGTGCGATGCGAAGGGCATCGCGAGGCAGGCGGCAGGTATAGCAGTGTATGGCGAGTCAGGGTAGATGCATGTGTACCATGGGTGGCACGTACGTGTAGTGTTGGGTCACAGCGTACAATTTTCGCATCATACGCCGTATAACGTGGTATGTGAATACGCCGTATAATGCATGCAGATAAACGTATTTATACGGCAAATACGCCGTGTATCGCATTTTGGGGCATAGAAATACGCTGTATTTTGTATGACGTATAAAACACGTTATACGCGGTGACCCACCACTACGTAGGTGTACTGAGAGTATACTTCACTAGCATATGTAGTAAGCTTGTGGATTGCTTCGCGGGGCATGTGCATGTATGTGTGTACATACATTTGATCATATACACTGTACTTGTGCTTGAAGTACTACTGTATTGCACCCAAGGCATGAGGTACTCTACTTGTTCCCTGTAGTGTATGCCACCAAAGGTCCAAGTACATGTGGTACACATGCGACTGGCGCTGCTACATACCAGCACACAGAAGTACTTCCTTCCAACATTTTTCTCAAATTTCACCGCGCTCCATGCCAGTCTGCTGAGCATGAGGTTCTGAACGCGCCGCCGGCCGCGCACAGCAGCGGCAAGCCAGTACTCGTATACTCCTAGTAGTATAACTCATGTGTGCACTTTTCTGAAGTACATTTTTTTTTCGTGACATTGGTGTTGCCCATGCTGCCGCCGGTCTGCTGATGAGCATCTGCTGTGCGCGCCGCCCGCCGTGCACAGCAGCGGCGAGCGAGTACTACTAGTAGTATTTGTATACACTAGTGATGGGTCACAGCAAACTTCGCATTATACGCCGCAGCGGTATAACGCATGTAAGTACGGCGTATAACGTACACAGATTAACGTATTTATATGCCAAATACGCCGTATACCGCGTTTTTGGGCGTAGAAATACGCCGCATTTTGTGTAACGTATAAAGTACGCTATATGCCGTGACCCATCACTATGTATACTACAGCACCTAGTAGTACCGGTATGATTCATGTGTGTACTTCTCTCAAGGGCACAAATTTCGTAACATCACTGTCTTCTATGCTGCCACCGGCCTGCTGAGCAGGAGGTTCTCAACGCGCCGCCCGCCGTGGACAGCAGCGGCGGACGGGGTTTTGTGTATGATTCACGTGTGTACTTTTCTGGGGTATATATACTTCGAAGACGAGTCAAAGTATATTGGAGTACTTACGAATTGTTTCACAACATCAGTGCGTCTGTGCTGCCGCCCGTTCGCTGAGCAGGAGGTTCTCAACGCGCCGCCCGCCGTGGACAGCAGCGGCGAGCTGCTCAGCTCCCAGGTGCTGGCGGCGCTGGCGGCGTGCCAGTGCGGGGGCATACTGCTGGACCGCCTGAGCCCATACGCGTTCGAGGGGGGCGAGGGGGTGCCGCTGACGCTGCACGGCAGCATTGGCGCGGGGGAGATCGCTGCCATAGAGGTGCGTTGTGGGTGGAAACACGCTTTAAAAAGTGCAAGCTACTGGCACAACGTTCCTGGCTCAGTACACATATGATAAGTATGCGTTTCCAGTGCCGTATGTATAGATGGAGTGCAGTGTGTTTGTGTTTGTCGCTCACGCTGCTTGGCAGCATTGGCTTTTGAGGTGCTGCCACAGGGATGCGTTGTGGGTGTATTTTGGGGGGAAAGTTCTTCGTTGAAGTACAGTATTAATAGATGTTTTTTCAAAGTGGCAAGCTATTACGGTGTTCCTGGGACTAGCGGTGTGCCGCATAACGCATTTCTAGTGCTGTATGTACAGCCGGTGTAGAACGTGGTTGCACACACGCGATATGCTCCACATATGCTGTGTATCGCGGCTTTGGCTGAGCACGGCTGTACAAGGTGCAGGTGTAGGAGGATCCAGGCGCATCACATCGAATCTATGTGTTCAATTCATTTAGTTGTACCGGTACTATTTATTTCTGTAGACTCTATTGAGGTATCAATGAAGTGGTAGGCCGCTGCTGTGGCGGGCACACACTGACGTGGAAAGGAGCGCCTGGCAGCACGCTGCGCATGCACACTGTCATCATGCACATCGCCGCCACTGTCCGGCAGGCAAACGCAAGTATTCAAGAGTGTACAGCGGCAGCTCTGAGGAGCAGCAGCAGCCGCCGCTCAAGTCCAGGCACAAGTTCCCAACAGTGTGTTTGTAACCTAGCACTTGAGGCGCAGCAGCAGCCGCCGCTCAGCGCCAGCGGCATGGGCACAGCACATGCGACGTGCACTCTACGGCCCACGCCGGCTAACGCACCCAGCCCTGCGTCTAGGCGCCATGTGGCCAATTTTCCTGCCCATGGCCTGCCTGCCCAATTTATGACCTTTTCCTGCGCATTTTCTGTCTATTTTCTGCAGGTCGGCAGCAGTGTGTCCAGTATCTTCGCCCTATTCATGCCCCGTGTATGCCCAAGTTATGCAAACTGATGCCCACTTTATGCCCATTTCTGCCCATTTTTTTCCCCACCTTGTGCAGGTCGGCGGCGTGGTGCTCAACGAGAAGACGGAGTGGCGCAGCTTTGTGTGCGGGCCCGTGATTGAGCAGCTGGCGGTGGCGCAGGAGCTCAGCGGAAAGAGCGAGTTCTGCCTCGCGCCGCAGGTACGCCCTGGCCACCTGTAAGCGCCATAGTGACCCACTGCTGGAGGAGGCGGTGCCCCAAGTGCTGTGTGCGGGCAATGCTTGACCAATGGAAGTCGCCAGCGCTCTGCGTGTGAACTTCCGCAAACTTCTAGTGGTGCAGCTTCCTTGAAATTCGTGTATACCGTTGTGTAACCCCCTTTCGTATTTGAACATACAAAAAGTGAGCATAGTGTATTCACCACCAGAGGAATTACAAAATCTACCCTTATCCTATTTTTGTCCATTTGCTGGTGCTGTAGTGGTCGCCACGGTGGCGCGGCTGCACTGCTGGAATAGGAGCAGCTTGTACCTCCAAGGCAGGCTATCGGTGTCAACACACTCCCTGCCGTCTATACTCCAGATTGCTTGCGGGAGCAGGCAATGAAAACAGTACTCCGCTCCTTGGATGACGAGCACCTGTCAGCGCTGTAATGGCCACGGTGTGCCGGCCGGGATTTACTACTGGAGTAGGTGGCGCACAGGCGTTGCATGCAGGTGGTTCATGTGCTGCCCGCCCATTGGCATCGCACAACGCCATATACATGGATGAAGCCTTCCATACCTGATGTAAGGGTACTGTTAAAAAAATACTCAAGTAGTCCTGGTTGTTGGCGCGCCGCTCCTGCCGTTGAGCCGCACCACAAAGTGGTGATGCTACCGCCGTTGTGCTCAATGACAGGAGCGCCTTTTGTTGATTGGCACAAGCCCACCGCGTGCACTGCTGCGCTCCACACGCTGCAGCACATTTGTGAGGCACCCGGGGCGCCAGTGAATCAGTACAACAAACGCTGTAGCCACACGCTGGGCTTATATTGCTGCACATACTGCCAAACATGGTGGTCCTGTTGATTAGCAACAAGGGGGGCAGCATGCCTCCCCCTGTTTCTTCCGGCCGCGCACGCCAGGTGCACAGGGCTGTCTGCGCCCCAAGCGGAGTTCAACAAAAGCCTGAAGAACACAATAACTCGTGTCATCTCAAGTACCTGGCATGATGGTCTGGTGTCCCCGGCGCTGTGCTAATCCTTGTCGTGCCCGCCATCTTTGGAAAATAATGCCTTTGTGCGTGGCAGATTGTGGAGATGGTGAACAGAGAACCTCAGCTAATCCACAGCGGATAACGCCACAGAGGCTCCAAAACGACGCCGTTGCACTAAGCCTGACCGCCACGCTTACGCCGCCTATTTCATCTAAAAATTTGCGTTGTCCGTGGCAGGTTGTGGAGATGGTGGGGCGCTGGTTCCCGCTGCAGACGCCCACACACGGACTCGAGGAGGGCGAGGACGGCGGCGGCTGCATGGTCCTCACAGGGCTCAAAAACAGGTGTGTGTTGTGTGTGTGTTGTGTGTGTGCGAGGGCTCTTGTGCTGCACTACGGACAGCTGGTTTTACTAGGCCGCGGTGAGTTGGGTGGTGGGCTATGTGTGGCAGTGTGCTGTTTTTTCGACCCGGGTGTGTGCCACATGGCCGTCTTGCTCTCCACCAACACCTGGCGCCTGTACAAACCTGCACTCTCTCTAGATAGACTTGCGCCCGGGGCTGGCCCGCCCAGGTCTGTGTGGGTTTGTGCTTCCGCACAAAGTGAGCTGCTGCCAGCTGAGGCCCCCTACTGTACGTGCTCACAAAAACCGTTGAGCAAATGCGGAACGCCCTTTGGTGCGTCCGCGCTGCGCCAGTGATGCTGCAGGGCTAGGGTTGCACGAAAACGTATGTGTGGGTGTTTTTTTCTTGTCAGTACATGTGCAATAGGTTGCTGTGCTGCACCAGCCACCACGCAAGAGCATCCGACGTTGCCTATACGTGCCTGCGCCAAGCTGTTACTATCACCTATTTTTTTTTCAAAACACTAGCCATATTTACTGCGAAGTACTTCTTCTACTTGAAGTATAAGCTTTCTATATGCTCCGTATACCGCGTATATGGCTTCGTCACATACGTTTTCGTTCTGTTTTTTGTGCTCTATTCATTGAACTCTATGCGCAGGGCGGAGCAGCGAGACCCGCCGCTGGAGCACCTGCCTGACTTTTACTCCAGCGCGCCGCGCGTCACAAGCCTCTTCTACAAGCTGCAGCTGCGCGAGGAGGGGTTCGCCGCGCTCGACAAGGCGCTCAAGGTACGTAAGCAACTGATCTGAAAAAAGATGATTATAATGTATAAATATCCACCGATTCCGAAATTTCGTAATCACTACACGTACAGATAGTACCACACAAGCTATACTAAATGCAATAGATACTTCTAGAAGTACTTGATTAGGAACTCTTGCGTACTTGCACAGGCTTCATATCTTGGCACACTGTGGGGAGCTTTCGGTGCTCAGCACACACCGGCACTGGGGGCGACCGCAACAGGAACCGGCTACGAGAGGCGCGCGGGGCGTCAGTGTGGGCAGGCTGGCCCGCTGTAGGATATACCGCCGCCTGGAGTCCCTACCTCACATGCTTCAGTGGAGTGGTAGCTTGCCGTTATTTATTTTTTCCCTTGCATGCTTCAGTGGAGTGGTAGCTTACCGTTTATCTCCCTTGAGGGTGTGCAACCGCCCAGGCACAAAAAAACGTGATCCGCGAGAGCAGTTATGTGGCGACATGCTAGTGCTACACCAGACTGCTAACTGCTGAGCATTGCCATTCTGGTGGCCAGCAATAGGCATCAGCAGTTTCGGCCATGCTCTTTCTGGTCTCGCACACGCCATGTGCACAGGGCTCTCTGCGCCTTGAGCGGCGTTTGACGAAAGTACGAAGGGTGCCGGCGCATGGTACTCACTCGGCTGATGTACGTAGCGTCCAGTTGCGGTGCAAGGCGCCGCGGCGTGAAGCTCCCACATTTGTGGAAACGAAATGTCGAACAAGTTTGTAATTGCAGGGAGTCCAAGCACATGCTTTCGTGCACCACTTTCTCTGCTGTTACGCTGAGCAGGCACCACCAGACAGCTGTGCGCAAGTTCCATATGACATGCCACTCAAATGCCATGCAGGACATACCATCCCATGCCATTGATGACCAGCCATCCACATGTCATGCATGACATGCCACTCACATGCCATGCATGACATGCCATCCACATGCCATGCATGACACACCACTTGCATGCCATGCATGACATGCCATTCACATGCCATGACATGCGATTCACATGCCATACATGCCATGTCATGCACATGCCGCGCGTGGCGCGCCCCACAGCCCTACCTGCCGGACGAGCTGGTGCGCAAGTTCAAGCGCGTGCAGCAGCAGTCGCCGACGGCCAACGAGGCGGGCACCCAGTCGACCGACAACTCCTGGCTTGGGGAGCTGCGTCAGGTCAGGAACCGCGCCTGAACACCATTGAAGTAACTGCTCAGCGCGTAGTATCAGTTGAAGTTCATGCCGCAGCTAATGCCATGGACCAGCCGTTCATGACGTCTGCGTTGGCAGCAAGCGCAGTGCGTACTCTCAGTTGAAATTTCATGATGTGGGTGGGTTCGCCAACGTTTCGTATGCCAACACGCCGCGGCTGATGCCACGGTATGCCGTTTGTGACATCTGCAGTGCCCGCAAGCCGGCGCAGGCTGTAGCGGTGCCACCAATGTGCTGCTGCGCACGACTGCAGCGCCGCCCCCCCCACCCCCGCCCTCACACCATTTTCCCCAGCATTGTCTTGTGCTGCTGTCACACTTCCGCACACGGCATGGATGCGCCTAGACATACCTTCAGTGCTGCTTTTCCCACCAGTCGCCCTTGCTTCAGCGCAGCTGTCAAAAAAAAAAAAATCTTGGCATGCTCAATACGACAATGCGGCGGAAGGGATGGACATGCTGTATGACGTGCGTTGCACTGGCGCGTAACCGCGCAGGCGAGCGTCGGGTCTGTGAAGTTCGACATCAACGACATGAACGTGCACCCAACCGCACTGAGAGCGCACGTGCTGTGGACACTTGAAGTATACTTCGAGCATACGACGTACTTCACGTAAATTGTACGTGAAGTACATCAGCATTTAGTGCATGCACTACAATAGGCACTGACACGCTGCATGGCGCGCGTGTTGCGCTGTGGCCGCGCAGGCGAGCGTGGGGTTTGTGAAGTTCGACATCAACGACATGAGCTTTTTTTTGGCATGCTCAACACGACAATGCAGTGGAAGGAACTGACATGCTGCATGGCCTCGCACACACAGCCCTGCCGCGCCCCACGCAACCCGCTCCTGACCGCCCGGAGAGGGCACACTCTGTGCGTGTGTGTCGGCATTTATTGTGTGCACCACGATGCCGCAGAGGCGCGGAGGGGACTGACGCGCTGCATTATGCGTGTTGCGCTGAGCAGGCGAGCGTGGGGTTTGTGAAGTTCGACATCAACGACATGAACAGCAAGACGTGCATGGACCTGCGCGCCAAGGCGCACCGCATCTCAGCCGTCATCATGAGCGCCTTCAGGGAGGTGCACATCGCCGGCGGGCACATCAACAAGGTGTGTGTGCGTGGGGGCTTGCGACGGCGCCTATCCACTGGCTTGCGAGTAGCGTTGGGTCATGGGGGTAAAAGGTACACATACACACACACCATGGCGTATTTTTATGTATCTCCGCTGTTGTCGTGAGCGCCTTCAGGGAGGTGCACATTGCTGGCGGGCACATCAACAAGGTGTGTGCGCGTGGGGGCTTTCAATGGCGCCCAAGAGTTGGCTTGTGAGCAGTGATGGGGGCGCGGGGTTTAACGTATTGTATACGTTATACAGAACACGGTGTATTTATGCGTATTGTTCGCCCGAAAACGCGACATGCGTCGTATGCACCGTAAAATGAACTTGCGAATACATTCCACGCCGTATTTACATGTGTCACTCGACGTGTACAATGCAAACTTCAACCGCTGCGAACCATCACGACTTGTGAGACTGGGTTGCCCTGGTGGCCCACGCCGTGGTGCCCGCCCAGCGGCGTGTACCAGAGCATGTGTCTAGACACTTGGCACACACAGGTGTGGGCGCAGCGATGCGCCACGCACAAGCCAGGCTGGACCTGCACACCGGCGCCGTTGCTACCCTGGCCCACCACTTGTGATGGGTCACGGCTTGTAGCGTATTTTATACTTGTGTAGTGTAGTATTTTCGAGGTACGGTGAACAACATATGGTGTGTGTTCCTACGTACTCCTTTCTTTTTTAACGCTCAAAAGGGCGATAGACGGCATATATGCCGTAAAAACAGGTGTGGGCACAGCGATGCGCCGCGCACAAGACAGGCTGGACCTACACCTGCGCCATTGCTACCCTGGTCCACCACTGAGCCTCTCCCCGCCTTATGTTGCCACCCCCCTCGACCCTCTGCAGGGCTGCGCCAAAACGTATGTACGCAAGCCATATGCATCGTATATGGAGCGCATATGCAGCGTACATGACTGACGTTATGAAAAAAAAAGTGGTAGCAACAGCCTGGTGCAGTCATGTGTGGATACTGCCTGGTTGCTCTTGCACGGTGGCTGACCCGGCACAGTCAGTTATTGCACGTGCTTTGACAAGACACGCACGCCCATACATTCCTTGTTGTGCAACCCTGCCCCCCCCCCGTGCAGCCATCATGGATGTATTGCTGCGTGTTTCTACACCCAAACACGCGCATGAATGTACGCTGTACAACGCGTTCTTTCTGAATACACTATACGCCGTCTCTGCATACGTTACATACGGCGCACAGGGCGTACTTCAAGTTGAAGCATTCTACTAATTTACGAAGCGTACGCTGCGGCCCATTACTACCCACCACTGAGCCTGTCCCCGCCGCCACTCCGCCCCCCAGGTCATCATGGACGAAAAGGGTCTGACCCTGCTGTACGCCTTCGGCATGCCCGGGCACTCGTACGAGAACAACAACATGCACGCGCTGCGCGTGGCGCTGGAGATCAAGGACACGGCGCGCCGGGACTTCCGCCACCGTGTGGGGGTGGGCGTCGCGAGTGGGCAGATCTGCTGCGGTCTCATTGGCAAGGCGGACTTCAGGTGGGGCGTCGTGTGGAACGCACTCTTTGTCATCATGAGTGCATTAGTGGTCCATTAGTGACGGGTCACGCTGTGCAGATTTGATCTCGCGCCGTGTGATGTAGATGTGCTGCGGTCCCATCCGCAAGGCAGACTTCAGGTGGGGCGTCGTGTGGCACGCACTCTTTGTCATCGTGAGTCCGTTAGTGATGGGTTGCGGCGTGCAGAGTTGCTCATACGCTGCCCACGCTGCGGGCGCCGCAAGGCACTGATGCCTCGACCTCGCCCCTTGTGGGAATGCGCAACGATGTGCCCCACAGGTGTGAGTACGCCCTGGCCGGAGACGTGGTGAACCTGGCAGCCTGTTTGCATCACCACGATCTTGTCGGCTAGCGACAGAGCACAGCATGCTTGCTAACACTGCTTCCAGTCTGGCATGCGCGCGGGGCTTTCGGCGCCCAACACAAAATTTAATACAAGCACTGGTGCCCCAACCTCGCCCCCTGTGGGAATGCGCAACGCTGTGCACCGCAGGTGTGAGTACGCCCTCGCTGGAGACATGGTGAATCTGGCAGCGCGTCTGGCGGCCCGCGCGGACTCGGAGCGCGAGGGCTGCGTTCTCTGTGACCAGTTCAGCATTGAGGTGAGATGCACCGAGAGGGCCTTTCGCGTTTGCCCAGTTTTTTTTTTGTGAGCACGTGGGAGGCGGTAGCTGGTGTGACCATGGCGACCGCGCGCCCCCAGAGTGCGAACAAAGGTGAAAAGTCGTGCTTTTGAGTATGAATCGTGTGTGGCGCTGCGAGCCCGCGCTTTTTCATGCTGCTGTGATGCTCGGACTGGAGTGGCCTGCACGCGACGGAGTGTGCACTGCACCAGCACCTCAGGTGTTTGAGGTTCGAGGGTGTGACACGTGCCTCATGCTGCCCCTCGAACGATTGGCTATGCAACGGGGTCTTGTTGCCTGCATTACTTCCGGCCTTTTGGCGTCGTGGCAATGCGTGGGCCCATTCCAATGCCAACATGGCATGTCAGGCGCCGCCAGATGTAAAAATTACACAGTCGCTTACACACACACAAACACGCGCAAACGCACACATGCAATACACACACACAAACACGCGCAAACACACACCGCACTGATGCTGCGGCATACACATGTCACGGTGTCATCGCCCCGCTCTTCGTTTTGCCAAGCCTTGTGACCCTGCAGCCGCTGATGTCCAATGCCAACGCGGTGTGTCAGGCAGTGCATCAATGCTGCATATGCACGCCATGCTGACGTGGGCACTCTCCTGCTCGTGTGGCCATGCCATGTGACCCTGCAGCCGCTGATGGCGCGTAGGAAAGAGCTCATGCGTGGCATGAGTGCCGTCAGCTTTGGCAGGATGCGGCCCAAGGGGAAGAGCTATGACGTTGAGGTGTTCCAGGCAAGAGGCATCACATAATCTATACTCTTGTTAGTAAACTCACGTGAAGCATACATTTACATATGTGCACTTCAGGTCCCCTGGGACATAGGCTCTCGTAATCCGTTAGAGAAGTGAAGTGCGCTGGCAACATGCCAGGCCTCCACGAAGTGCTGAGCATTGCCAGCGTGTTCGTTAGCAACAGCATGTCTGATCATCCATTTTCTGGCCACACGCGCACCGTGTGCAAAGGGCTTTCCGCGCCCTAAGCGGGGTTTGATGCAAGTACCTCATTAGTAGAAGTATACATGGTAGCATGTACCTGGATGATAAATATGCCAGTGGCGCATCCACGCCTGCATGCGTGCGCACCTGCCGCCCATGGCCACGGCTACCACAGTGCATGCAGTACATCGTAGTAGAAGGCCCCAGGCATGAGCCTGCACTGCCGAACTCCATGCAATATACAGAAAGTCCCCAGCACACGTCGGCACAAGCGCCTTGTCGGCTTGCTGAATGTGTGTGTGTCAAGGCAGTGGTGCAGCTGGGTGTTGCGCTGGCAGCAGCAGCATGTGCTCAGCACTGACATGAGCCATTTGCTTGCCTCTTTCACGCTCGGCATGCAGATATCGCGGACGCGGCAGCAGACCATGTCGACCCTCGACATCAGCGGCGAAGATGTGAGTGTTGCTCGGGGCTGCCCCGCCCCGCTGCATGCCGCCAGCTTCTGGTCCTTGAACATGCATCGACAAAGGACCGCAGCTGTTGACATGCCGGTGCATGTGTCCAATGTCATTGCAGCATGTACTTTGCCCCAGGTAGCGGCGGCACATACACCGCACGTGTTCCGGCGGCGGCATGGGCGCTTGCCAGCCAGGCAGAAAGCGTGTACTGCACACCAACACCTTGTTATTTGTGGTACTGCGTAGTTCAGAATGGCATACTTCGAAATACTATTCAGTGTATTCTTAGTGAGTGCCTGCAGCCGCAGGGTCCTCGAAAACAGCCATGGGTGGTGTTGCAGAAACCGTGTGCAAGACCAGTTTGTACCAAAAGGGTAATACCCTGGTGCACGAGTAGTACAGGTGCTGCTACGCCGGTCTTCGCAGCATCCGCCCTGTCTACCAGGGCGCACTTCAAGCGACCGCTGCCAACCATGCTCCTGCGCGAAACCTTCGGTCGACCGCCGTCGCCGCCGTGACGCCGTGACAGAACCCGCCACGTGGCGGGCGCACCGGCTCCACGGCCGCCAACCACTCGGAGCGCTGCAGCTTTGTGAGCGTCGTGGGGCGCGAGCTGGAGCTGAGTGCCATCCAGACGGCAATACACGCGTCACAGGGGGGCGCCATAACATGCTGCGTGTTGGAGGGCGAGGCGGGGATGGGCAAGAGCACGCTGGTGCCGCTGCTGAGGTGGGCATTGTGCGCGCTTGTGCAAGCGATTGGCAAAGAGTATCCCTTCAAGCTAACCCTTTCTGTTTGAAAGTACACCTAAGGTAAACCTCAGGGGCTTTTTGCATAAGCTCAGCAGCAACGCGCTGTGTGCTGGAGGGGGAGGCGGCATGGGAAAGAGCATGCTGGTGCCGCTGCTGAGGTGGGCGCGCGCGCGTGCGTGTAAGCGATTGCTACAGAGTATCCCTTCCAGCTAGCTTTTACGTTTGAAAGTACTACTGCGGTACACTTAAAGCACATACGTCATCATCATGACATCGTGCGCACGTGTCCGGCGGGCAGTATCGTTCACTGCTGGAGGCCGTGGCTCCAGGCGTGAGCCTGTCCTGGGGGCCTGGGGCGTGTATGCCCGATTGCTGGAGTACCTCTCACAACGCCAAGCCATTTATCAGAGTGACCAACCGGTTTGTGTGGTAGTACCGCAGTGCTCAGCAGCCGCACACAACGCGTGCTCAGGCACGCAAGGCGCGCATTCATCTCAGTGGTTTAGGAATCCATGACATTTTTGTGCGGTTTCAAAATGCTGATGTAGCTAACCGCACATCAGAGTGACATCGTGTTGAACTTGTCGGTACGACAGTGACCTGCACCCGCACGCTTGCACCTGACATCACCGCTGCTGCACGGTGTCCGCCAACTGCGCGTGCGACACGCAGGGCGCGCATGTCTCAGCGGTCCAAGAACCTCGAGCAGCCGTGGGTGCCGCTGCACGTGATCGAGGCGCGTGCGGACCACCTCGAGCAGAGCACGCCCTACTACGTCGTCAGTGACATTGTCAAGGTGAGGCCTGCAGCAGCTTGCGAGTAATAGGGATGCAGCGAAACGTATATGAGGGAGCCATAAACACGGTATGCGTTCCGTATGTACGCCAGATAGTTCACTACCGTGTTGAGTACTAGTAGGTTTAGCTATGTATGCCGTATATACGGACACATGAAATACAACCACGAGCAGAGCACGCCCTAGTACGTTGTAGCGACATTGTCAAGGTGAGGCCTGCAGCAACACGCGCAAATGGTGCTGGCAGCGCGGCAATTGTGTGTTGTGATTGTCCTTGGTGGCAGAGGTCTGATGGTTCCGACAGGTTGGGCCAGGGGCGTGTAGGGCGGGTATGTGCCAGCGTGGGGCGCTGCAACAAGTTGGCACACACACCAACCCTGCAGCACTTCACGAGGTGCTCAAGGTGACGACACTTGTCGGCGCACCCTTCTGACTTGGCGATACATGAAATGTAATACGAGCAGAGCACGCCCTACTACTTTGTCAGCGACATTGTCAAGGTGAGGTCTGCGACAGCATGCGAGTGATAGGGATGCAAGGGAAACGTATATGAGGGAGCCATAAACGCGGTATGAGTTCCGTATGTACATCAGATAGCTTGCTACTGTGTTCCGTATTGGCCATTGACGCCGTCTATACGGAACGTATAGAGCGTATATGGCTCGCTCATATACTTTGAAGTACGTTTCATCGCAACCCTACATGTGAGGTAGGGACTCCAGGCGGCGGTGTATCCTATGGCGGGCCGGCCTGCCCACGCGGACGCTACGCACACCTCTTGAACTGGCTCTGGTTGTGGTGGCTGCTCCGGTGGTGGTGACCCCCCGGGGTACTCCGTGCAGCAAAAGATGCGAGCATGAGCTTCAGCAGAGGGTGGGTGGGTGGGCTGTGCTTGTTCGACCTCGCGGCCGCAGCGGCAGCGTGTGTTCGGTAGGACAAGCCAGGTGCAAACTAGCGTTTACGGTGGATGCTCTGATGCCGACAACAGTCTGTGGCGAAGCAAAATGGGTACTGGGGTTTCACTACCGAAAGAAGCCGTGAGCCATACATGTGCCATTGTGAACAGCAGAATACCCATTCAGGCTGGGTTGGTTTACAGTATGTTGCTTCACCATTGCACACCATCGACTTTTGCAAGCACTCACCTCGGTTCCTTGTCCCGGGACTCTCCCAACGCGGGCTTGCTGCCCCCCCCTGCTCCCGTTCCGGCTGCCGCAGGGGTTTATCGGACTCATTGTGCCACCATGCAACAATGGCCGCACGGACGGCGAAATCCTTCGGCGGGCGCTGCCGCCTGACATCGCCCGACTGGTGCCGCTGCTCCGCTACTTTGACGTGCGGTTGATGGTGAGCCATCTCCGTGCCAAGCGCGCCAATCTTTACGTACGACAAAGGGGGTGTGTCAACATGTACATACACAACTTCAAGTAGAGCATGCCCAGGCGTGCAACTTCAACTGTAGCATACCAGGGCATTGGGCATGACGCAGCGCGCCCATGAGCATAGCGCCGCAGCATTCCAGAACTGCCGGCGTGGCCACTCTCTTGCGGCTCCCGTTTGCCGCGGGTTGCCGGCCGGTGCCCAAACACTGCCGCTGAAGCACGCTGCGGATGGGTGATCTAGGCAGCCCGCCGATGCCCCCCCGCACGAATAGGCACTGCAAGCCTCTCAGTCGCAGCCAAGTGGCCGCGGCGCGACGTCCGCCATCAGTAGTGATGGGACACCACGTATAAGCTTCGCATTGTATGCCGTATAAGAATGCATGCAAATGAACGCATCCACACGGCAAATGCGCCACGCATCATGTTTTCAGGATAGACATGCGTAGAGGTATGCCGTAGTATGTACGCGATGTACGCGAAGTACAACGTGTAAAATACCCTATACGTCGTGACCCATCCCTACTTAAAAAAAACACACCTTCCCAAACTCATGCAAACCAATGCCTGCCATCATACACACGGGCGCGCGCACACAGGAGTTTGAGGGCGCCACCGGCACCGGCGGTCTGGGCATGCGCACAGGGCGCGACGGCTCGGCCTCCTCCAGCCACGGGCACTCAGGCTCCCTCATGATGCTGCGCCAGCGGACGGAGGGGCTCGCCAGCCAGACCATGCGGCGGCGTTCCAGCGGCGGCCACTCGTCGGGGGGCGGCGCCAAGGTGGACTACCGGTTCCGCCGCTTCAACGCCACGCAGGTGAGCACCACGGGCGCAAATGGCGAGAAAAGTGCTGAGTGTGTTTAGCAGCATTGTCCGCGAGGGAAGACAACACGTCAGCATCTATTGCTGAGGATCATGTGCCGCAGAGCTGACACACCGTCAAGCTCGGTCATGGACCGCGTGAGAATGCGGTAGCACAGCGGGGCTGGACCCTTCTGCGCACTGGGTGCCAGCAGCCACATCAGGACGGGTGTCACATGGCGAATAGGACCAGTAGTCCTGCACTTGCAATGGGTGTTGTAACTGTCAACACCTGACCTGCCATTGTGTGTCTGGCAACTGGCGTTTGACTGGCAAGAACCGAGTCTTGCCTCCAGGCTGGCACCTGTATTGACACTCGTTGTGAACCTCGTTCTGGTGCCTGCCTGCCTTCGTGTTTGTTGCAGCCGGTGAACAGCAAGCGGCACCCCCCACAGCGCACAGGAGCATCACATCACGGCAGCATGTCGTGTACCTACGTGAGCTCTCTCCCGCGTCCTGGCATGCACAATGCAGTTCACTCATGAGAATGAGCCTGTGCCTGCTCAATTGTCGTTGATGTTTGGGGCCTGTCTAATGGTGACGTGTGTGACGGCATCGCTGCGCGTATGCTGCACCTCCAATCAGGGTACCAACGCGTACATGCACCAGTGCTGTACCGGTTTGCAGCGCCCTGTCAACAGGCACTGGCAGCTGCTGTGCCCGCGTGGTGCTTGCTCATGTGCAGCTGCACCTTGCAGCCTGACACAAACCCAGCATTTCATGCCTTGTCTGTACGCTTCATCCGAAACAGATGGCAATCTGCAGCGTGACCCTAGAGGGCGCGACGCCTATCATCAAAAGGATGCAATTGTCCTTGCACACAGCTCGTCCACGTGAGTATCACTCACATGTCACATCTCACAACCTTCTGAACGCCATCGCACAACAGAAAATGCTTGTGTTGTGGCACCGCACTGCTGATGACCCGTGCGTAGTGACATGCAGAGCCGAATCCGGTGTTCCCACACTGACAATGGTGATGAAAGGCTGGTCGCAGCCAAAGTATGCCCTGCACCTGTACCATAACGTCAGTCGCGCTGATCGTCATGCCTACACGACCCCATCCCATCCGCTAGCCATGCGCCAGTGTGCAGCCGCTTGCTGTGACTGTCAAGCCCAGCTATAAAAGCGCACTTCCTGCAAGCCTTAGGAGTAACACAGCCCCCTCCGAATCCCCATCCCCCACCACCGCTCTCCTCGATGTGTGCCTTCGGCTTACCTGGATTCCGGACTGGTGTGATGAGTCACCGCATAAAACGTATTTCACACTCACACTGAAGTACATGATGCAAATCACGAAGCATGCCTGCAAAGCGATATACGGCGTATTTGCTGTATGAATACGTTGGTGTGAATACATTACGCCGCATTTACATAAGTCATGCGGCGTACAACACAGTACAATGCGAAGTTGACACGCTGTGACCCATCACCACTCACCACCATCATCTCCTCCCCACCCACCCCAACTTCCCCTCCCCCACAGCCGCCTGCTACGGCACGGACGAGCCCTGCTTCCCCGGGTCCCTCGCCTCCACCTGGCTCGTGGACACCCAAAACGCCTCCTGCGCCGGCGAGGCCGCGGTGCTGGGCACGCGCCTGCTCGAGCTGGGCCTCCTCGTGCGGCTGCCCGAGCCCGACGACGAGATGACCGCCGCCGTGAGCGCAGCCGCCGCGCTCTTCTCGGGCGCCGCGGGCGGGCCCGGCAGCACCAACGACAGCGCCAACGCGAGCTACAGCACCACGGAGGGAATTGGCCCGCTGCGGACGGGGCCGACCGGGTCCATGATGTCGGGGGGGTCCACCACGAGTGTGCCCAGTATGTCGGGCGCGGAGCGCGTTCGCGGGACCATTCTGAGGGTGTACTCGGAGCCGTTCGCGCCGGAGCAGGGGGTGCTGTATCGGTTTCTGCGCGAGGGGGAAGCCAGGTGGGAGCGGGTGTTCGTGTGGTGGCTGCCAGTAGGCATGTATCTGTGCGAGCAGGCTCCGGGGTATGCAGTTAAGCAACACCATTTCGGGGGGCTGCACCCGGTTGCGGGCAGTGTGTGTGGAAGGGAGGGTGCCGTACCGATTGCTGCGAAGAGAGATGGAAGGTGGGAGGGCAGGACACATCAGTGCAAGGGGCCTGAGTGGCTTCTAGGCCCCAAATGCACTAAGTATCCCCACAGGGTGCGAGAGAGCTCAATGACCATTTGCGACCGAGGTGACAAGTAGCAGCTGCGTCGGGGGAGTTGCACTTAGCAGTGCTTCAGGTCCCTTCGAGCATGATTGCAGTTGTGAATATGGTATCAGATAACGTTTGTGCGTGAGTATGTGGCACACTTAGTCAGAGCAGGGAATGGATTAGGCTGCTGCAGGACGCTACGAGACGCCCCCCACTTGTGTACCCCTTCTTGGGGAGTCGCAGTCCTCGCGAAGCCCACGCCTGTGTGTCGCGTATCGTATGCATTGACAGTCATGACCATACACCCCATATGTGAAAGCCACATCATCCCGACCTCAGTGGTGTGCATATGCTGATGTCTGTTTTTCCTGCCCTGAGCGCCACCATCGACGCGCAACAGGTGGGAGCAGCTGGGAAAGCTGACCGAGGCAATAGCCGTAGCGCTTGCCTTCAGGATGAGCATGGAGCTGGGCGATCCCCCCCCACCATCCCAGGTGCGTCAGCGATATGCAAACTGTCTGCCTGTCATTTTATGAGTTCGTCTGAAGTGCTTCATAGAACCACATGCCTACGCTTGCCACCGGTGCCGGTGTCCGTGTGACGCGTAAAACATTATCCATGGGTAGTGACGGGTCACGGCGTATAATGTGTGTCTTATTCGTTATACGAAATTCGACGCATGTCCACGCCCAAAACGCGATGCACGGCGTATTTGCGGTATACTTTGAAGTACTTGAAGTAAATACTTTTTCGCAGGCAAACACGGTTCCTTATGCTGCGCCTCACATCTGTTCCATGTTCATGGCTGGCGCGTGTTTGCATACTGCAGCCACGGACAGTGTACTTCACGGGCGAGGCCGCAACGGCGTACATGGTGCAGAACGGGGATGCCAGCACGGTGGAGGAGGCAGTTGCCATCTGCAGCAGGTGAGCGCGGGTATTTTGACGTGCATTTTGATTCATCGAACATGGACGGAGGGCCAGAGGTATATGTGTTGTACTTCGAAATATGACTGGCCGCGCAACGCTGGCTTAGCCCACTGCGGTGCCTGGGCTCACTTAGGTGCTGTTTGGGAGCATCACCCTGTGTCGAGAGCCAAGCGGCATGGTACTCTTCTGCCCAAGCACAACAGACCACATGTCACTTGCGCCTGACCACCTGACACACTGTGCCCATGTGCGCTGTGTACATTGATGCCAGCATCTGGTGACAGCATGTGTACAATGTGAACGCCATCCACGCATTCACAGTGCTTGAGCTCGCCTAATTGCTGCACATATTGTGGCTGCACTGGCATCACTGCAGAATGCTTCGAGGCGGGCTGCTGGAGACAGCCGTGGACGAGCCAGCGAACGCTCGGTTCCACTCCTCCCCCAAGTGCCACTATGGCGTCTGTAAGGGGTTGCTAACGGTGCTGCCGCCTGTGGAGACCTTCCCAGTGCTGCGGCGGTTGTGCATGGCGCTACTGCACGCGGCTGCCACGGCCGCCGCCGCCACCCGCAAGGTAGGAGCAGAGCAGCCCTGTTATGCAGGCACACACTGGCAGTACTTTGAAGTACCGGTACCTCGCATTCATGTGCCCACACCATGCACCTGCAGCTGACCATATGTATTGAGAGCCAGAAGAAATACAGTGGATGCCAGCACCAAGGGAGTAGCTGGTAGCTGGTGGCTTCATGTGTGCATTGCTGTGCATCAGTGGCAACTGTGTGCTGCTTGTTCACCAGTATGTGCAGCCAGCTTGACAACATAGGCATCTGCGTTGCTTTGCCCTGTTCTGCTGCAGGCCCTGGCAGTATTTGTGGACGACTTGCACTGGGCTGACGTCGGCTCCCTGGACATGGTAAGCAAAGAGCGCCTGCTCAATGGCAAACCCTATTTTGTACTTCAACTAGCTCACATACTTGAAGTACATGTCTACCTTCGCCCAGTATATCTGTGCATGTCAGTGACACCAGGATTGTCCCACTGTTCGGACGACAACAACGCCACTCAACACTGGCTTCAGCACCTTGGTGTCCTGTTCCGAATCGTGCCCAGCGCACACCCCAGGTCAAATGAGCCTGCTGTGTTGTGCTTGGGCAAAAGAGCACTGTGCCAATTGGCTGTCGACATCGGGTAATGCTCCCGAACAGCGTCTAAGTGAGGCCAACCACCAAAGTTTCCGGCATTGCCCTCAACTGTTATGCTTAGCAAAAGAGCACTGTGCCACTTGGCTGTCGACATCGTGTAATGCTCCCGAACAGTGTCTAAGTGAGCCCAACCACCACAGCTGAACCGGTACCGCTGTTGCTTTTGCCTTGGCACACCACCAAACTTCAATCGCAGCTGTCGTCCATGCTGGCAGAGAAATCAGGAGCCCTGGGCGCGGTCGCGCGCGGCATCGCATTCCTGTTTGCGACGCGCCCCGAAACTGCCTTCTCTGTGGACCAGCGCAAGTGGTACATTGCGCTGAAGGAGGCGCCCATCCTGGTGTCCAGGGTGATTCTCACGTCGCTCAGTGAGGAGGCTGAGGTGAGTCTTGCCACCATCGCTGCGTCCGCACACAGAGAGACAATGGTGTGGAGTGCTTGACATCACCACTGCATCCGAACACAGAGGGAGTGGGTGTAGTACTGTGGCTGTGGAGTGTTGGTCCAGTGCCACAGCAGCAGCAGATAGTCTAGTCACGCAGTGCACTTTGCGACTGACATTTCATGCCAAGGGTGAGGCCCGGTGCTTACCAGTGAGCAGGTTGACTCATTCAGGGATAGATCGTCCATCAGTGCGGCAGCCACACAATCTACAGGGAGTAAGCTGGCATGCAGACCAGGTCTGAAGGTACTTACTTATGGACAAAAGAGCAAGGAAGGAAGCCATGGCGGGCCGCTGTGTGCGCTCCAACAATGCTGTGATCAGCACTCACCGCTTGAACGCATTGACCAGTCAGCACGTGTGCACTTGAACGCGTGCGCTTCAGCCCACATAAGCAGCCAGCAGCGTCTGTGAAGACTTGCACAAAACATACACAACTGGAGTGTCCGTGTGGGCAGGCCGGCCCGCTGTAGGATATACCTGCCGCCTGGAGTCCCTATCTCATACACACTCGGAACTTGCACAGACATGCACCGCTGACTTGGTTGTGGACCGCGCACGGCTGCGCACAGGTTGAGATGGCCTGCGGCTACCTGGGCGTGGACGAGCTTGACACGGAGCTGCGAAAGCTCATAGCGTCCACGTGCAGCGGAAATCCCTTCTTCGTGCGCGAGATGTGCACGAGCCTCGTCACCAGTGACGCCCTGCAGATCACGCGCACCAACAGCGGCAAGGAGCGCGCCATCATGCGCAAGGCCTCCAAGGCGAGTGGCGGCCGGCCGCGCGCGCCCACACAGTGTGGTCATGTTGTGAGGCATGGGTGTGTTGTGATGCGAAGGCTTTGATTGGGGTTGCGTTGCAGGAAATTGGTGGGCTGTGCTGCGGACCATGCCATTTGCGTCGCTGACATATTGCAGAATGTTTGGTGCGTTGTCATAAGAATGATTTCGCTTGCACCGCGATCATATCACAGGACACGGTTGTGCTGACACACACATTATTTCTTTGGCTGCCCTGAAGTGGCGGCATTGTTGTCATTGAGTACGGAGCATGGCGCCACGCATAGCCTTCTCTCACCTGTACTTGTCGCACTCCCTGTGATGCGTTTGCTGCCCATGCTTGATTGTTCCTGGCAGGGCACAAAGAATGTGCCCATCGCAGTCCAAGAAATCGTCGCTGCAAGAATAGATACCCTTGATCCTGCCCTCTCCCTGGTGCTGAAGGTGAGGCGCTGCCTAGCCGTGTGTCGCTGCGCACAACAAAATAAGCTGCACTGCGCCTGCTGTGCGACCTGCCCGCCTAGTCGCTTTCGACAGTGTGCAGACGCCGAATAGTGAGGTGCGTTGCGTTGCACCTTGTGCGTCTGGTTTGTGTGACCCTCAGGCTGCGCAACCTGGTGCGTCATTTGAAAACTGGCTAACTGTAGGGTGACAAGTAGGTGTGCTGGGTGCTGTAGCTCCTGCACTGGTGCACATGCATGGAAAATGCGCTTTGTCCTCATCTCGGAACACCTGCTTGCATCATGCTATTTAATTCTCATGCCTCTTGCTGTTGCTCAACTTGCCCGTGTTGCAGGTCGCTAGCGTCCTCGGCGAAACCTTCACATTTGACCTCCTCGCAGCTGTTTACCCCATAGACATCGAAGAGGAGACGCTGCAGGCCCACCTGGCAGACCTGACGGTCAGGAACTTTCTGCAGGTGAGCAAAAATTTTCTTCGCACGGCAGGCCGGCACACTGGCGCCGTGGCAGGTGGCCCTGGCCCCCGGTAGCCCCCCGGCATCGCTATGTTGTGATGCCGCTTACGTGGTTACCAAATGCCACCCGTGCAGCCGAACCACTAGAGTTCCAGCCCTCGAGTGACCGTTCACATGTTTCGGCAGCTCACCGTGGCTGTCCATTCCGGCGTGATCACAACAGGCGCAGCACCTATGGCCCTGATGCTTTTTGCCCTCCAGCCATCACCCTACACTCAGGCCTGCATCACCCAAACCTGGCAGTGCCCCCCCCGCCCCCCCCCTCCCCCCCCCTTTGCGCGCACTCGTGCCACAGCGCATGTCAACCGAGGGGTCCGAGGGCGGCAGCACCCCCGCCAGCCCCTCCAACGGCTCCCAGGGGTCGGACTCCAACGGGGGGGAGCCGCACGCCAGCGCGCGCGTGTGGTACCGCTTCACCCACGTCCTCATGTCCTACACGGCGTACAACATGCTGCTGCACAGCTACCGCTGGCGCCTGCACTACCGCGTGGCGGCGGCCATGGAGCAGGGGTATGGGGCGGACGCGGGCGGCGCCGTCGCGCGCACGGGCCTCGCGCACCACTGGCTGCAGGTGCGTCGCGCGGCATACCGCATAGCCCCAGCTGATTGTGCATCACGTGTTCTTATTGGGCTCCGACTTGGGTAGGGAAATCCCTGTGTGTATGTGCAGGATTGGAAGAAGCTTGGGCAATCAGGTGGGTGCTCTGCTGACGTCTCTGGCCCATGGTCCGCATAGTTCACACTGACCTGCATGGGTACCGTACTGCTACGAGCTGCAGTCCCATGTCCCAGGGGACCTGTTTGCAGCCCCAATCCCACTGCATGTACACGTGGTGAGAGTACTTAGGCAGTCGGTACTTGAGTAGACTGCCCACTTGCGCATGTTCTGCCCAGTCACGCGTACGCACAGGGTTGTCATGCCCCAAGCAAGGTGTACTACGAGTGCATGTGTAAACTGGTAACTCGCCCCAGTGTGGAATGCACTAGCGGAGTGCAATTCCTAGTGAAGCTACACCATGCGACATTGGAGATGCACACTTTCTTGACACCATATGCCTTTTTAGCGTTGCACAAGTGAGCGCGGCAAGCAACGGGTGTGAATGGTGCTCGTACGCACGTCGCGAGTGTGTTGATTGTGCATGAGCTTGCGGCATGGCAGTGTGACTTCACGAGGCTGCTGCGCAGTGAGCGTGGTCGTGGGCAAGCAGATTACTGACGAGCGCACTTGTGCCGTGTTCCGGTGCGCCATCTTGTGACAGGTCGCAAAATTCGAGCCCTCTAGAAATGAGATCGACGATTTTGGTGGGGAGGATGTGAGTGACACACGGTGACCGGCGCCCATGGCTTTAGGCAGCGACTTTGTGCAGTTACCTTTGTCAAATCGTCCTGCTTGCCATCATTGCACACACCTAACAATGCAACACCTTGCATGTCAGCTTTACAGAGGAGGGCATGCAGCTGCTGTACTACGCGCACCAGCCAACCTGGTTATGCATGAGACCGCATCCTGGACTTGTGCAACCCTAGCACCTCGCCTGCACATGCAGCAGGTCAACTGTGCGTGTGCCGCTGCCCGCAACCAAGCGCACATCCTCACATCCACCAATGAAGTGATCAATGCTGCACTGCTGTCTGCGGCGTGCCCCGGGCCCACAGATCCTGATGGAGATCCTCCACCGCGCCGTCGTGACCATCAGCAAGGCCATACAGCACTTGCTCAGCGAGGGCCAGTTCATGGACGCCAGCACCTTCTTCCAGGAGTCCCTGCTCGTCATCAAGCGGTTGCCAAGCGGGCCACGCCGGGATGTGCTGGAAATCAGCCTGCTGCTCCAGGGCTGCCAGGTCCGTCCCACAGCGGCATTGTATTCCCCGTGTGGTGCTGAGTATAACTACCCGGGCCACGTACTTTCTGGTACCAATTTTGGTGGCTCCATAAATAACTTACACCGCCCCTATTTGTTTGGCATGCACCACTATATTGAATTAATGTTCGTTTGCCCTGCAAAGTACCCCCGCCCCCTACCCATGTTCTCTGGGTCCAACAAAAGGAATTGACCCCGGCAACTAGTTCAGCACTACATCGCACTGCCGTTCCCATGCAAGGGTGACAAAAAATATGGCGCAGTGCGAGAGGCTGCATGCGCTCAGGTTGGGTCGGCGGTCACACGGGCGTTAGCGCAACATTTTTGCCTTGCTTCTCCACATTGCCTCGCGTCTGGCTGCTGACAACGTGACATTGCCTGGTATTGAATGGTGTCAGCAGTCACATGGGCGTTTGCACATCACTGCCTTGCTTCTCCACATTGCGCTCGCGTCTGGCTGCTGACGACGCGGCGTTGCCTGGTGGCGATTGTGGTTGCGGATGTGCTGCTGCGAACTGCTGAACAGCTGACCCAGTTCATGGAGGGCCACACCGAGAGCCTGCTGGGATACGCTCAGCGCGCGCTCGGCATCTGCAACCGAAAGGACGTCAAGGTGCCCTTCAAGCAGAAGGTGCGTCCCCCCACCCGCCCTGCACCGTGCACCTATGCTTGGTGCCCAGACTGCCCGCAGTGGCAGCGAGGTCGGCTGGCAGCGAGGCGCAACTAGCTCACCACTACTCCATGGGCCCCCCCTCAGGGTTATTTGCATGCTTTGTGGTGGTGTGGCCGATTACTGGATTATGACCCAGGGGTCAGTGCACCTTGTGTGAGTGAGTGATGCGCATTCTTTGTCGGCGGGTGTTCGCAGTCCCATTCAAACGTGACCATGCAGGGTCGCCGCTCACCGACTGCATGCAGAGCACGGCGTCCGTTCCTTCAGCCACGGCAGCACAGCACCAGTCAGTCCTTGGAAGCATGCCATCACCTCCATACCAAGGTATGCCACCCCGTACCTCCAACACGCACGCCCTCCCGTGTCCCTCGCAATCTGCCCGTTGTTGCTGCAATGCGCAGGTGCGGGCACGCCTCTTCATTGCACAACACGGCGTCATGGCGGGGGACGCGGAGGCAGCGCTGGTGCAGCTCGCGCAGCTGTACGAGGAGACGCCGGCCAACAATGTGCTGGTACGCGCCACCTGTGACCATCACCGGCGGTACTCCGCTGATCACTATGTGGCACAACGCAAACAGCGCCTTGTGGTAGCTTGCGCCTCACCAGCAGCAGTCTTTCTGCTCGCCACGTGCCAGTCGGTCTGCATGGGGGGTGGAGCCTGTCAGCTGCGTGTGTGCCGGTACACGCCAACAGTGGCAGTATCCAGCCGCAATCACTGAAGTGATCGTGTCATTACGGCCAATTGGGGTGGCAAACAGCCCAGTGCCAGCTTTGATATGCTTTGCAGGTGTTAGGTGGTGCTGCACCTCCCCAACTCATGCGAAGGTGTATGCGCTGGCCATTGCTTGCAGTGCGACGCACCTGCACTGCCATTGCAAACTCACCACCTCGGCTGCCAGAGGTGGCTATGGCATGCCTATGGAACCACATGATCTGCTGACAGACCACCGGTTCTGTGCATGGCTGAGGTGTTGTGCAGATCCGACTGGAGCCAGCGGCGATTTTAGCGTCTGTACTGGTCCAATCAGGCGACTTTGTGTCGTAAGTGCCGTCACTGGTGACTGGTGTTGCAGTGACCGCAAAGCCCGCACCACGCAGGCCTCCGTGCGCATACACTGTAGTGCATTTGTGGGCAGGGAGCGTGCGCTAAGGGAGCACTGCTGTTTGAGCTGCACCATGGCTTATGAATAGCCGGTTCACAGAAGATGACACGCCCTGTGATGCACCAGTGCACCAAGCGCTTGCTACTGCTGCAACGCTGCACCGTCTTCACTAGCCGTCCCCACCAAGATGGCCCGCCCCGCCACGTGCTCCAGCCTTCACAACAGCAATCTGTCTCACCATGCTGCCTATGTTACTGACCGCAGCCACCTTTGACTGAGCCACCTGACGCACTGTCGACCTGCCGCCACACCGCGCCGCAGCGCTCAGCGGTACACAGCGGAGCTGAAGCGGTGGGAAACTCTCAAGCGCCCCGCGCCGCTGTGCCTCGGCATGTACGAGCCCGTGGTCACGCTCATGTCGGTGAACGTGGTCATGGCCGCGCTGCAGGCGGACGACACAAGCCACCAGAACTGGATGAACCAGGTGCGCAGACTCAACACGGTGTTGCGCAGACTCAACACGGCGTTGCGCAGACTCAACACGGCGTTGCGCAGACTCAACACGGCGTTGCGCAGACTCAACACGGCGTTGCGCAGAGAGCTCGCTGTCATGGCGCGTGATGCGCTCGCAAGTGTATGCGTACTGTAGCCTCTGTGCGGCGTGGCGCTTGGCTTGGTGCACAGGGGTGTCCGATTTACGGTTCCCATGTTACTCGATGTACAGTGTGCGTTCCGAGCACGATGCCAATATAGGAAAAAAATTATGATGTAGATATTCGAATATCATGGCTGCCTGTTCATAGCTGTTAGATACCTCAACATGACTTGCCACTTCCACCGAATCTGCAGGCTCGGCCCTCCCTCAGGGCAGCACGTCATGCACTGACTGGGTGCTGCGACCATTGCTTAGATTGCTGCACATGAAGTGGTGCTTCCGTACAGCACACGCAGAGCAGCTGCTGCCGCTGCTCCCATACTCCCATGCGACATCTTACACCAGCGACCTGTGCACCAGCCACCATACCAACCTCGAGCCACCACTGCAATGTACACCTTACCAAGCTCGACTTATGCCTTTGCCTGATGCAGATGGAACGATACCTGAAGGACTCCCCTGCGAGCCATCGGCCCTTCCACCTGTACGCGTCCATGAGTCTCTTTGGCATGACATTCCCCGTGAGCGTTGAGGTGACGGAGATGGTGCGCTTCTACCACGCCGTGTACAGGGTTCTCTACCACCCGCAGGTATGCCCCCTGCCTGCGGCAGAACGCACCCGCCTAGCGACATGTTACCTGTACCATCACTTCATGTCTTGGCAGGTGCCATGTGCGTACTTTGAAGCAGGCGACAGTACAAAGCATGCCTGGTCGTGCATTTTACAGCTGTGCATGCCATGTGCACAGCGCATTTTTTCGCGCCCCAAGTAGAGCTTGATGGAAGCAGCTCAAAGCATGTCTGTGCACACTTCAAGAAAGGGAGATCACGTCGCAGGCTGAGCAGTTTTTGCGAGGGCCACCAGGTGCGCAGGCAGCAGCAGCGTCACTTCTGTGGTGGCAGCGGCGCTGCTGCAGGCGCACGAAGGCTGCACGCAGGCTGGGCCATCTACCCACCTCCCTCGCTGTTGCCTGTATTTTAGTTGCGATTGGGCATGTATGTGGCCAGTTTCGACTCCGTTTTCAAATCATCCAACTGAACAGTTACATTTCGTGGCGATGAGTGTACATGACCTGGTGATTTGCAGTGCACAAGTTCAAACACATTTCGTATTATGCAACCCTACTTCAAACTTCGACTTAGCATGCTCAACTTTAACTGCAGGTGCATGTGTCATACACATCCGTGTACAGACAGTAAACCACACTGCAACAACCTACATGAATGGCTGCAGACTGTCGCCAACGACTGCCACACGACCACCTGCGAATCCTAGTGCCACCAGATGCGCAGCCTGTGTCACCTCTGAAACCATGAGCTGTCACTGATCCAAGCCCGTGCCACCACCACCAACCGCACATTTATACACGCAAACTGCATGTTTGTGCGCCTGCGCTGCCACTGGTGACAGGTGCTGCTGCCCATCCGGCGAGGGCTGCTGTATCAGGCCCCCACGGCCGCTTCTCGCGTGCTCGCAGAGAACCCCGTGGTGACACAGGGCACTGAGGTGATGTCGCTCATGTGTAAGATCCTGGAGACGGTGCAGAAGGAGCGGACGCGCGGAAACCTGGCGCACCTCAAAAAGGCGCGCCAGGTCCGAGATCGCACCCAGGCAAGTTTGTATTCGGAGGAGTGGCGCTTGCGCCCACCTGTGCACTCATCAAAATCTATAATAATTGCTTCGGCAAAGGTTATGCGCCAACGGGAGGTGCGAATGTCGCATGCCTTTGGTGCCACAATGTACAGGCTACTCCAACAGCTGCTGGCACCTGCACCACACGGTGTGCCTTTGCGCTGGTGCCTCCTGGTATACCAGCGCACGGCTGTGCTGTGCTCACAACTGATGTCTCTAGTCAGTACGCACAACAGGCACGTTGCAAACCATGTTTGCATAATGCCGCCTTGCGTCCGGCTGTGTTGTGCTCACAAACTTGTATCCTAGAGGCTACACATGTACACATACCAGCCACGCAACACCTCCGGCAAATGCCGGTCTTGCTTTCAATAACCTTTTCTTCCATGCACCGGATGTGCCTTGTCCATGCGCGGCAGGCACTGAACGAGCTCATGGGCGTCGTGCGGCGGAAACCGACGGTGCCGCTGTGTGCCGCTGTGTACCAGGTGCGCCATGGCAACCAGTCGTTGTGATGCATGGCCTTGTCTATGCAATTGCCATGCGTTAGCACATGACGGCCTTCCTTGAACTTGGTGCTCCCTGAAGTTGCGCACCAACAGGGAGGGGCCTCCTACTACCACCACCTGCACCGTCACCACTATCATCTCCGCATTTGCCATGTGCTAGCACGTGCGAACCACCCTTGAAGGTTGTGTATTAGTCATAGTGACATGAGGGCATGTGCGCACCAGCTATACTACATCAAGTTCCTTTTGAACCTGAACACCAGCGGAGGGGTGTCCCCTGCCACCACCGCCTGCACCACCACGACTATCATCTCCTGTCTTCATCGATTGTTCTGATGCCCATTGCTCGTGCACGCGCGCCTCATACAACCGCCCCTGCTGCACTCAGGCTGCGCGAGCGCTTGGCGAGTGGTCCAGTGCGCGGGAAATTCTCAGCCTGTGGGCGGCTGCCGCGGCGCGGCCATCGATGACGGCACGGAGAATCTTCGCGCCCTTACTGCCATACCTGCAGGTGCGTTCTGCGCTGAGCAACACCACGCAGCGTGTAACAGGCCTTTTAGGCAGCCCAGCACCGTCCGCACTGTGCGCCGCGCTGGCAGCCAACGCTGCTGCCTTTGCCGTGGCGGAAGCCCAGTGGTGGTGTGCCTGGCACCTGCGCCTGCGGCAGTGTGTGTGCGAGTGCCAAGTGACCGCTGTCTCAGCACCTGCTGTTAGTGCCACTGTGTGGCACAGCGGCTGGCATGCACTGGATAGCGTGCCCAGAGTGCATGTGCAAGCACCATATGGTGCACCATGGGCCTAGCAAGGGTCCCACTCACGCACTGCATGCATGTGCACACCACACACTGTGGCCCCTCGCCACACGGTTTGGCAAGCTTTCACCAGCACCCACGTGCCTCCTCGCAGTGCTCACTGCCACTCACCATGAGTTGGGCGGTTGTGCCTGAACCTTGTGCCACGCACCTGCTCATCACTTCCCCAGGCGGACCTCATCATCTGCGAACGCGAGGTGCGGCTGTCCATCAACGGCGCCTCGAGCTCACTGAGCCAGGCCAACAGCGGCGACGGCGGCGCTGCAAACAGCCCCGACCCTGGTGCCAGCAAGCCTAAGGAGGACGCGGCAGAAGAGGAGGCGGCGGCGGTGGCGGCAGCGGCGGCGGCTGCGGCGGCCCCTGGGAGCGCGGCGGATGACTTTCAAAAGCGTGACCTTGAGAACACCAAGGTCATCGAGCTGCTGGAGAGATCGATTGAGGTGGCACGGGAGGTGAGTGCATTGACTGCGGTGACCTCCTGTTGGACACTCCTCCGAACCACCACCTGCTGCTGGAGGCAATATTGCGAAGCAGCATGGACAACAGCATACTGGGGGCCACCACCGCCGGACCACAACGGGGGCCAGGTCGAGAGGCGAGCGAGGTGTGTCCGAGTTTGCAGGCCGGCCCGCCGTAGAATGTACCGCCATCTGAAGTCCCTACCTCACACTGGCACTGCACCACCATGTACGGATCACGCCGACCAATAATGACGTCTGTCGGCACGCCGCGCCACTTTCTCCCTTCACTGCAGGTGAACCACGGACTGATGGAAGTCCGGGCGACGACAGAGTTGGTGCGCGTGCTGGATGCGGAGCGGGAGGACTACCAGCGCGCGGAAACGCTCATGGAGGCGCTCTTTGAGACGTACCAGGTATGTAGTGGTGGGTCGCAGCATATTATAAAATTTGCATTATACCAGTATGCCGTATAACGATGTAAATATGGCAGATGGCATATGACGTTTCCAAATGAACATGCTGAAGCAATTGCATGGCGTATACATCGTGTATCGCATTTTTGGGTGTAGAAATACGTAGGAATTTACACCGTAGTGTGCATAACGTATAGATTGCGTTATAGCCGTGACCCTTCACGACAGGTATGCCACATCACCGCCAGACACGCGGCTGCACATGCGGTGGCACACTACCGAACGCGACATGTCGAACACGGCCGCACGTGTGACGGGGCTTGAAGTGGTGGCGGACACCTCCCGGTGGGACGGGTCACGTTCAGCACCCCCGCCGGCACCAGCTGATGTGGGAGCTACTGTAGTGCACTTTATTTGCCCCTGCATACGCTATGCGCTGGGCTGCACGAAACTGCTCAGCACCCCTTCCGACTGCCATGCCGCCACGGCACCGCACTCCGACCTTGCTCTCCTGCGGCTGTGGTGTCCGCTCCCACTGACCATGACAACCGCACCCCCTCTCGCTTCCCACCCTTGCTCGTGTGGTAACAGCACATGCAAGTGCCGCTTACGGCCAGGCTTGCCGCCCTCTCGTTGCCAGCTGAGCTTTTGCACAGCAGTACACAGCGCACCCGCCCCATTGGCTGCGAGCCAAGCAATCCAACCCCGGCCCTCTGCCATGTGCTGTTACCACACACGCCGCCGCACGTCGCACGCAGGACCTATGCCCTTTGCCCAACTACTTCGCTCCCGTCCGGCTGGAGGCCCTCCAGAACGCCATGGCCCTCAACAACAAGCTCAACAGCGCGGCGGAGGCGCGCGGCGGGCGCGAGGCCTCCAGCCAGCGCATTTCCATGGACAGCTACGGGTCCGCCGACAGGCGCAGTCACAGCCAGGGGGACTCTGGTGACGACGACGACGACGACGAAGATGACGACGAGGTAAGCTGCGCAGCGCACACTACCGCCTCGTTCCGAAGTACTTCAGAAGTACATGTTTGAAATCCATTGGGTGCCTTTCGAAGTAACTCCCCCACATGCTTTTGTGTTGTCAATCAGCTGTAGATAGTAAATGCCGGGGCAATGATGATGACAGCGACGGCGAAGATGACGGCGAGGTCAGCTGCTCAGCGCAGACTGCCGCCTTGCTCTGCATCCGCCGCCTGGGGCTGACATCCGCATGGTTGATTGGATGCGTTTCAAAGTAACTCCCCCACATTGTGTTGTGTTGTCAGCTGTATATAGTAGATGCTAGCGCGATGACGACGACGACGATGACGGCGACGAAGACGACGACAAGGTCAGCTGCTCAGCGCAGACTGCCGCGTCGTTCCGCAGTAGTTTCTCGGTGCTGACATTCTTATGATCCATTGGGTGCGTCTCAAAGTAACTTGCCCACATTCGATGAGGTCTCTCAGGCGGCTACAGCAGGGTGCCATGCGCACGAATGTCACTGAGGTGCCCCCCGTACCTGTCTCTGCGTGTGTCCGTGTGTTACCGCCCTCGCAGGAGGAGGGGGAGGAAGAGTCAGGAGAAGAGGAGGCAAGTGCCGCACTCGTGATGCACAATGCGATGCAATGCGAGAACCGGCTACCAGGTCGAGAGGCGTGCGGGGCGTCCGAGTGGGCAGGCCGGCCCGCCGTAGGAGACACCGCTGTCTGGAGTCCCTCCCTCACAATGCAGCACATCCCACCCGCCTTGTATGTGAACAGGCGTCACTGTAAAAACATTCTGGCAGGCAGGGGAGGAACTTGTCGATGGCTGGCAAGCTGTGTGGTCATGACGCAATGGAGTCATGGCTCCAAAAGAGCATCTGCGAAGTCTTACATGCTGGTGCGTTTTGCCTGCGTGCGCCATGTTTTCTGCCGCACAGGAGGAAGACGAGGACGAAGAAGGGGAAGAAGAAGGGGAGGAAGAATCGGAGGCTTGAGAACCGCAGCGGTGCGTGGTCGCATGCTGACATGCGCACAAGCAGTGCGGTGACAGACCACAGCATCAACCCTGAACCACTTGAAGCCCTTGTTCTGTTTGCGCTATCACTGGCTAGACCCATGGTTGGCTAACCTTGCAGCCTGTTGCGGCACGGCACTTCCCGCCCTGGGGGAGGGGGGCAAAAATGCGATGGAACACCACAGCATCAATCCTGGACCACTTGAAGCCGTTATTCTGTTTGCACTATCATTGGCTACACCCGTGGCTCGTTAACGTTGCACCGTGATGCGGCACGGCACTGCCAGGGGGGAAGGGGGCAAGAAGTGCGATGGAATGCCACAGAATCAACCTTGGCCACTTGAAGCCCTTGATCTGGTATCATTATCACTGGCGAAACCCGTGATTGGCTAACACTGCGCCATGTCGCGGCACAGCACTGCTGGGGGTGGGAGGCAAGAAGTGTGATGGAACACCACAGCATCAACCCATGAAGCACTTGAAGCCCTTTTTGTGACCCCACTACTCACAGCTGGGGGCTAAACCCGTGCTGGTCAACGTTCCGCCGTACCGTAACGCAGCACTGAGGGGCTGAGCACACGCTGACCGCCACGCACTTCACCGCTGTCTTGCGCATGCGCGCTGCGCAACCGTGCAGGCGGCGATCAACAGGATAGGGCCGGCGAAGGTTGACACATAGCACACACACACGCTTGGCACAGCTGGGGCACGCCCACCCCTGTGGTGCGCGCTTTTGCGGCAGCTATTCCTGCGTGCACTGCTGCTGCCGGCGGCCACTGCAGCTTGAGGGCTGCGGCAGGCGGCGCACTGCAGTGGGAGCGCCTACGGGTTGCGGAGCCGCCCCCCAGTGCACTGTGCAAGTAGTACACATGAATACAACACACATTTAAGTCCTTTGCACGGCTCGCGTCAGGCACACTTGTTCTGCGGCAGTGGGCTGCGCTGCAATGTATGCGGGTTTGTGGTGGCATGTGAGGCGCATTCAGCTGCACTGCGAGCGCAACCCATTCGAACAAGTGAGCTGTCGGGCGCATGCACGTCTTTTCATACCACTACTGCAGTAGTAGGTAGTACTTGCCAGCTACTTGGTGCGCACCACACAGGTGGCAGGCATGCTTGTACCCTGGTCAGTGCCGTTGCAAATGCAGTTGGCACTTGGTGAGCCAAGGCAAGGTAGACTTTCTTGTGATTACCTCTGCCTTTATAATGTGATAGGGCAAGCAACCAGCATGCGATAGCAAATCGATTGTCGAGCATGCGTGTACATGGTTGCTTGCGTGCCTGCTCAGCAGACCTCGTACTGGACTACCCGGGGCATGCTCAATTGCACTGGCGCGACCATTTAGCAGTCGACCGAGCTGCCGGCAACGCACTGCAAGTCAATGCAACACGTGCCACCATGATGGTACGTACCGGCAGCCGAAGGACGGTCTGACATCAGACGAACAGCTACTGCTTTCTGCTCGCATCATGTCGTGTGCACTTCTTGTGTACCGGGTAAGGCGTGGCTAAACGACTTCGCGACCTGTCGGCACAGTCACCTAGTAGCAGGACAGGTCTACATGTAGCATCATCGATCGCCCAGCCTTCTCCATGCGCCAGCCGGGAAGATCACTATACTCGGTGCGCTGCACACCGAGTTTGGAGAGTGTACCTGTTCAGCGTTGCCTACTTCAAAACACCATGGCACGCAGGCTACGAGTTGCTTGTCAGTGCGGGGGCATGACGTTCATGTGTCACGTGTATTTGTACATTGCCGCCTTGTTCACTAGCAACAGCATGTCTCATCATGCTTTTTCTGGTCACACGCACACTGTGCAAAGGGCTTTCCGCGCCCTAAGCGGGGTTCATTTGAGAGCACTCATGCGTGTGCTCTCTCGAGCCACTGTACTATGCAGTACGGCGAATCTTCATATGGCCTCCTAAAAAATGCACCGAAAATGACCAATGACAGCCCGCCAGCCCGCCCCGCTGATTCGGTGTCTGCCCTGCTTCATGAAGGGCTCGCACGGCATGCCGGCATGCCCGCCCCCCCTGTACCACATCTTTTGTTTCGACCCGGGTGCAGTTCTTTTTTCGCGATGCTTGCCACAAGAATGGCGCAATGTTGGGACTGCAGCTGCTGCTGAGCATGTGCGCCGCTGCCGCCCCAGGTACGCACCACCCGGGCGGGGTATTGATTAGGACATGCCACCGCGCACAGGAAGCTGCCCCTGCGCACGTGTCCTGCAACAGAGGCCAGAACGCCGACTAGACGTTGGCTGCAAAGGCTGCCCCCCCCCCCACCCCCACCCACCTCACCCCCACCTCGCCGCCCGGCTGCTGCAGTGGCCGCTCACCTTTGCCGGATGGTCGCGCCTTGAGGGAGGCGCCGTCCACCTTGAAAAGAGCGTCCGTCAGGCCCAGGGACTCTATCCGGCTCTCGATGGCGTCGACACCTTAGGCAGATACATGCTTGGGGCCATCGGTGTAAAGAAAAATGGAGTCCGGCCCGGGGGGGTAGAAGAAGCGCTCCATGGCCACGGTGGTGTTGGGCAGCGGTTGCGGGTAAAAGTGCTCCATGAAATGCTGCCCCACCAACGTACAACACACTCCCGTCCGCGCTTTGAATGCGTCCGCAGCAGCATGGACCGTGCCGGGGGCGGGTGGCGGGGCCACGGGGGTGACCGGCGCGGGGGCAGCAGGCACCTTCGCGACTGCACCCTGGCAGGCAGCAACAAACAAAGACCAGGCACAGCAGCATGGGTTTGGCGAGATGTCGCAGCAGGGCTGTCAGGTGCGATGCCGCTACTGTTGCTGCTGCTGCTGCTGCCTCTGCCGGCAGGGGCTGCCGCCTCGGTGCCAGGCCGTCCGGAGCCAGGGGCTGCCTGCTTTTGACAGACTTTTGATTGTGCCCGTTCCCCACCCCCGGAGCTGTGTGGCCACATCACAGGCCGCTGCTGCTCCTGAGCACTGCCTCTGCGAGGCACACACCGTGCCCAGCATGCACTCAGGAACCGGCATGTCCACCCGCACCGCACATCTCCTCTGCGCTGCTTGTGAGTGTTTCGGAGGATTTCAGGAAAATGGAAGAGGTTGAGGTTGCAGCAGTACGACCCCCCCCCTCCCTGGTCTCTCCCACCACCGCGCTGGCGCGCGTGCGCGTGCACAAGCGCCTGCACAATAATCCAGGCTTGCATGAACATTACGCTCACCGGCTGCCAGCAGGGTGTGGGCGATGCGGGTTGCGTTGCAGCAGCCGAGCTCGCGAGGGGCCCGGGCCCTGGGGCCTGGAAGCCACGGTGCTGGCCGTGGGTGGGGGGGGATGCGAGGCGGGGAGCCACGGCCTTCGCCTGCGCCGCCACCACTGCCTGCCTCGCCCAGGTTGCTGCCCCGCTCCCCTACCGACAAGGACAGAGTTGGGGGGGGAGCTGGTGTGATTTCCAGAGTGTGTTAAAGTGCGAGTGGAGCGAGATGAATTGTGCTGAGCACAGTTGGGCGAGCGTTCCCAGGTGGAAAGCAGAGCAAGAGCTCAGTCGCTTGAAGTCAGCTTCCGGCTGCTGCTGCGCGGAGGAGCGCGGTTAGCGTCTGCTTTGTTGCAGCAGCCCACACTCCCTTCTGCAGCAGCCAACGAGAGCACCATGGCGCCCCTCTCTGCCGTTGTTGCCCTGGGCCTCGCCGCTGGTGCGGCTGCCTTCGTGGCCCCCAGCGCCTTCAACGGCGCCCAGGTGGCCAGCGTGGCCTCCAAGAGGTGCGACGCCACCCACGAAACATGTGTCGTGACACCTGTCTCTGAAGCTTCACTGTGCGCAGGCGGCAGCGGCTGCAGCCATGGCGGCGGTGGGAGCGGCCCGCACTCACACGGAGGAGCGGGGCAAAGCGGCCGTGGCAGGGCTTGGTGGCGGGGCGGCCATGAGGCGACGCGGACCGAGGGAGGGCGCATACTTTTGACTGTTGCTGCTGTGGCTGCGGGCACAGCCGCCCCACTCTGTCAGGCGCTGTGCTGCCGGGGCGCCAGGTGCCACCCACCCAGGCTTTGCAGGAGCGGCAGCGAAAGAGGCGCAGCTCTTGTCGCTAGTTCTCAGCTGCGGCTGCGCCGCATGCGCACTGCCGGCACCAGCTGCCGGGGGTTGGATTGTCGCCCCCGGCACTGCGGATCACAGCATGATCACGCCTGGCAAACAAAGGCCCAGCCTCGCGCATCTGGGCGTGCCGCGCCATGGCGTGCTCGCCGCCAGCCCCTCTTGGCCGACTGTCAAGCTCCTGCTGGAGCAGCTGGTCGCTTACCTACGCTGCTGCTGCCTGTCTCCTGCCGCTGCGCTACTTGTTGTCGCTTACCGGCATGTGCCTCCACACGCAACTGGCGCACGCAGCACCATGAGCATGGCGTCGGCTGAGGAGCTTGGGGGGTTCTCCGTGGAGACCGGGGGTGTGTGGGACCCTCTGGGCCTTGCGGCCAAGGCGTCTGACGACGACCTGGCCTACTACCGCGCCTCGGAACTCAAGCACGGCCGCGTGGCCATGCTTGCCGCCGCGGGCATCATCGTGCAGGGCATCTGGCAGCTGCCGGACCCCATCTTCTCCAACCCCAAGGCCGTCGACGCCGCCGCGCAGGTGCGGGGCAGCTCTGTTGTCCTCGGGTTGAAGTACGTAGCCAGGCAGTGGCAGCAGCGTCAATGGCACCAGCAGCTGCTGGTGTTGGTGCTTTTTACTTGTTGGCCAGCAGCAGTCCAGCAGTGTGTGATATCTGGTGTGCAGCTGTCATGCCACTTGCTGAGCACCAGCGGCAGCCACGCCAATGCAACTAGCAGCCGCAGCCCACAGTTCTTGAGCGTGAGTTGTGCAGCGCTGCACCAGCTTCGGTCCAATTCCAGGACTAGCGATTCGTGCCTGTCCCAGCAACTGCTCACAGTGGCAGCTTAGCACCCTGCAGTCGCCCCAAAATTGGCATTTGATGACACACGTCATCAGCGCCGCTGGATTAATTGAACGCTTGCACGTCCTTGCTGCTGCCACTCTAGGTCTACGCCTCCCGCCCGGGCGCGGTGATCCAGATCCTGCTCGCCGTGGCGGCCGTGGAGGTGCTGGGCAACTCCATCCAGAAGTACACCGCGCCGGGCGACCTCAAGTTCGACCCCCTCGGCCTGGCCCCCACGGTGAGTACACTGTGATACAGCCCATAAAAAATCGGATGGTCCGTGTCGTGGATGGCGGTAGCGAGGTTTGGGTCTGGCGTTTCTGAGTGCGCACGAGCACGCACGTGTGCGGTAATGTTGCACTCGGCGGAGGCCTGTTTTGACGTACTGGCGCGCAACGGCTTTCAATTTCTTTATCTAGTTGAATTGTGCCGCATTGCTGACAAGCACTTTACCACTGCCGCTGTGCACTGCAGGACCCCGAGGAGCTCGCTGAGCTGGAGCTCAAGGAGCTGAAGAACGGCCGCCTGGCTATGGTTGCGTCCGCTGGTAAGTGGGCGGCCATACATAGTCTGCCGCCGCCCCTTCGTCAAGCTGCAACCACGCACCCCTGGCATCAGCGCTCGTTGCATCTCCTCGTGCGCCTGGCTCTCAAGTCAAGAACTGTTGTTTGCCTGTACATCGTGTGTGTGCGTCGCGGCGCTTCGAGCTGCTGCCGTAAAAAAAAGGGTCATTCGGGGCATGGCGCACATTTGCCACCTGCGCTTGGTGGCCCCTGACTCCTGGACGCCAATCACATTTGTGTGGTTGTGTTATGCAGGCTTCTTCCTGCAGGAGGCCCTCACCGGCCAGGGCGCCGTGGAGCAGATCAACGCCGGCCACCTGAGCCCCTTTGGCGGTGAGTTTGATGAGCAAATATCCATGCTACCTGAGGCTCAGTGTTGTGTCTCTTGTGCCAAGTACTCTCGGGCTGCAGCCAGTGAAATGCCCGTACCATTGGAGTGCGCTGCCCATGGCTGCTGTGTGTCGGGCTTTCTCCTGCAGCTACCAAACGGTTCTGGCAGGATAGATAACTGGTGCCTGTAATTTGTGTGAACACCGTGGTGTGACGAAGTGGTGGCGTGGTGTGACCAAAGGTACCTGCTAGCGCACTTGGAATCCACAATCTTTCGCATTGCTCGCACTGACCATCGTTTTTACTCTTGTATGTGTGTGCCCCTTCTGTTGCTGCTCCCGTGTATCTGCTGTACAGACGGCCAGGGCCTCTTCTAAATTTCCTCCTATGACCTCGATGAAACAACGATAACGCCGCCAGCAGCACACCAACTGGCGGCGCCACTGGGGATTTTGGCAACCATGTGTTAGCCCCGCGCTCACAAGATTATATACATCCATTGGGCCTGTCTAGCCCTGCGTGGAGCACACCCACTGACCTTTGTAATATGATGTTTACAGCCGAATGTGTTTGCACGGAATCAAAAACGATGGCTGTACCTGGTGTCGCAGTGCTGCTGCTGCCTGTCGCTGTTTGCTGCTGTCATCGTTGCTGCTGCTCTTGCTGGTGCCGAGATGCCATCAGATAGCGTCTGTTGTTGCTGCTGGGGCCGTTGGTGCCCGGGGAAATGCAGAGAGGCAGAAACGCTCAGGAGGAGTGCTGGAGCAAGGCAGTGGCAGGAAGCGTGGGCTGATTGCACTGAGTACAGCCCAAAATAAGCGTGTTTGATTTTATCCGCTTGCGACAGTACAAGATCATGTGCTGTGAAAGAGAGCTGCGTACGCGGTGTGTGGTGCTGAGCTGTCCAAACACTGTCGGCGAACAGTCTGGTGCATCGTGTGTAAACAAATGGCGATGGCGAGGTGCACAAGGAACAGGCGGCTGGTATGGTGCCTCTGATGTTCACAGAGTACGTGTCAGTTGGTTGCCCTGCGACTTGCGCATCATGAGATTGGTTGATTGACATGTAGCAGCGGTAGGTGTCGGCACTGGCTGCTTAGCGAGGCTATAGTAAAACCCTTGTCGATGCAGACCTGTGCGCAATTTGCAGACCGCAATCAAATCAGGCGTGGCCAGTGTAGAGTGCGGTATATAGAGTGTGGGTTTCTCGTCCTACACGTTGGCCGGTGGGGGTTGGCAGGCGGCAGCGCAAGTGCATGCATTCGTAAACGGAGCAACGTCAATCTGTGCCACACTGCACGCTGTGCTGATGCGGTCTGCAAAAAAAGCCGTTGTACTAGGTAGTAGTCCAGCGCACCAAGTTGCGTAGCAAACCAGATGCTACAGCAGTACATTCAGAAGTCGTGCTGTACCTCCCTCCAGTTTGGATTACACAAAATCACGATGTGACAAATCATCTACTGCGTTCATGATTTGTGTATGTTGTGACTCTGGAAACCAGGGCCTATGCCACGTAAAAACCGTTGCTACCGCCAGTTTGATGCAAGGCACAATGTGAAACCCATCTGCACTGTGGGAGCACAAACTCAGTGTAGCATGTTGCTGTTGTTACTGAATAGAAAGATAGCTGTCTCGCAAAAGCTTCGTTTCGTAAGTGTAGCTGGCAGCTGTAACTTTTCTGGGTGCCTGCTGGTTGGATTGACCTTTGGCGCGCCATGTAACGCGTTAAAACGCAGCCAGCGAGCCTTGCCCACGCGTGGCGAACGTTCGAACGTCTGCGTCTAGATCTTGTGACTTTCTTCTGCTGAGCACAGCTGATTGAGCTGAGATCTTCGGCATCCGCGTTTTTCGGCAAAAAATGGCTGGGCGCCCGCCAGGCCCCTGTCGCCGCCAACACAGACGCATCCCGCCTGCACCCTCAACACGGTAGCCATGGCCCCCCTCTCCGCTGTCGTTGCCCTGGGCATGGCCGCTGGCGCGGCGGCGTTCGTGGCCCCCAGCAGCTTCGCGGGCAGCCAGATGGCGACCGTCGCCAGCACCAGGTGAGCTGCTGCGAAACAACATGGAAAGGGGATTGGCGGGCGCACGGCTCTCTGGGTTTGGCAGTTCGTGGCGCCAGGCGAGGAGCGCTGCTGCTGCAGAGGCTGGCGCAGGCGAGGCCAACCTACGGCCCGCCGCAGGCGCACCGGCGGCGGGGGGCAGCACAAGCAGCCGTGCAGTTTTTGTGCATGCACGCACCACCTGGTGGGCCGGCCGCACATGAAGCACGGCAGGCGGGGGCTGCTGCAGCGTCCGGGAGGGAGCGCGGCAAGCGGGCAGGCGGCAGCGGCAGGAGCAGATTTACAGGCAGCAGCAGGATGAGATTTCACACCGGCAGCGCCGACAGGCAACTGCCGCCGCTGGTGGCTGGCTGCTGTGCGTGACACGAGCTTGGGAGCACCTGGCGGCTTTTGGCCAGGCTCTGGCAGCCAGCGGCAGTGCCTGAGCTGCCACCGCCGCCTAGACACAAGCAGCAGCAGCGTGGCTGCGCCTGATGCAGGTCCAGCCGCACCTGCTGCGATTTTCCTGGCTGGTCAAACGGTTGCACGCCATGCTGACCTGCATACCCACCTTCGTGCTGTTTTTTTGTCGCGCGTGTTCCCTATTTGACACTCTGGACGCAGCGCCCTGAAGATGGCGTCAGCTGAGGAGCTTGGGGGGTTCTCCGTGGAGACTGGGGGTGTGTGGGACCCTCTGGGCCTCGCGGCCAAGGCGTCTGACGACGACCTGGCCTACTACCGCGCCTCGGAACTCAAGCACGGCCGCGTGGCCATGCTTGCCGCCGCGGGCATCATCGTGCAGGGCATCTGGCAGCTGCCGGACCCCATCTTCTCCAACCCCAAGGCCGTCGACGCCGCCGCGCAGGTGCGGGGCAGCTCTGTTGTCCTCGGGTTGAAGTACGTAGCCAGGCAGTGGCAGCAGCGTCAATGGCACCAGCAGCTGCTGGTGTTGGTGCTTTTTACTTGTTGGCCAGCAGCAGTCCAGCAGTGTGTGATATCTGGTGTGCAGCTGTCATGCCACTTGCTGAGCACCAGCGGCAGCCACGCCAATGCAACTAGCAGCCGCAGCCCACAGTTCTTGAGCGTGAGTTGTGCAGCGCTGCACCAGCTTCGGTCCAATTCCAGGACTAGCGATTCGTGCCTGTCCCAGCAACTGCTCACAGTGGCAGCTTAGCACCCTGCAGTCGCCCCAAAATTGGCATTTGATGACACACGTCATCAGCGCCGCTGGATTAATTGAACGCTTGCACGTCCTTGCTGCTGCCACTCTAGGTCTACGCCTCCCGCCCGGGCGCGGTGATCCAGATCCTGCTCGCCGTGGCGGCCGTGGAGGTGCTGGGCAACTCCATCCAGAAGTACACCGCGCCGGGCGACCTCAAGTTCGACCCCCTCGGCCTGGCCCCCACGGTGAGAGCTAGTGTGTCTTTACTGCATGCTAAACGTATCTGGTTTCTCATAGTGGCGAACTACTGTAAAACGATGTACGCTATGAGGCTGGCGGCGCAGGCTGGCCATTTGGCCTTGAGTGGTGGGCTGCCTTGCTTGTGCGTGGCGGTTGCACAGGTGTGGGGCCATGGATGAAAGAAAAGAAATAGTTGGGTGTGACGCAGCAGCTGCAGTGGCGCAATGCAACAACTCGTTGCTTATTACAGTAGCAAGTGTGTGAGTGGAGACAAAATTTGCAAGTGCGGCCAGACCTGCCTGCGCACTGCACCCGCCCTACGGCGCAGAATTCCACCACATCAGCTCGGGCTCCCACTAGTTGTTGCAGCAGACATAAACTCATATGCGTGAATCCCCATAAATACTGACATTGAGCTATGGCGCGAATGCATTTTTTGACATGCCCAGGACCCTGAGGAGCTTGCTGAGCTGGAGCTGAAGGAGCTCAAGAACGGCCGCCTGGCCATGGTTGCGTCCGCTGGTGAGCCGGTAACTGTCGCAACAATGGCCACTTGCCGCACGGCTGCTGCTGCGGCAGTCTCTCACGCCACACCCGCTGGCAGCAGTCGCTCTGCGGCACCGCAGTCAATGCCGTATATTTTTTGGTGGCAGTGGTGCACTTGATGTTTGGCGCTTACTGTTTGCCTGGTGCTGACGCTACACACATGCGTGTGTTTTATGTGGGATGCTGTGGGTGTTGTGATCACGTCGCAGGCTTCTTCCTGCAGGAGGCTCTCACTGGCCAGGGTGCGGTGGAGCAGATCAACGCCGGCCACCTCAGCCCCTTCGGCGGTGAGTGCTGCATGCCGACTGCTTCCTGTGCACACGCAGAGCTGCAGGCACATGCCTTGGCGTGCAACCTTGCGTCGTTACACTCAAGGCCTTGTTGGCATGACTTGCTGTCTTGTCAGCCTGACTGGGATTGTGCCATGACAAGCGCCACACTTGCTTGTTTCAACGCACATTCTTTGGGCGCGTGTGGCTTATGTTGCTCCCTATTGCCCTTCCTGTTGCATGTGCGCGTGCTGTGCAGACGGCCAGGGCCTCTTTTAGATTTTTCCCCCAACCACAAAGCAACCCTTTAAATATACACATCTTAAACTTGTACACACTTGTGCTCTTGTCCCAAGTGTCATAGTGCCACGGTGGTGGCTGCTGTGCACAGAAGTGCACCAGCATTGCAGCTTGGTGCTGGCATGCCTGCACACAAATTTTGTGCTGGCACAGCATCTGCGATGTGTATGTATGCCTCCTGTGATTTGCATTGCGCAGCCTGTGATCTGCATTGCCTACGCCCCCCCCTGCTGTTTACCAGTAGCCACGATGGTGTACAACAAGCAGTAGGGGCGACCTGCTTGTATAGCTTGCACTTACACAGCTCTGTCAGCGCCAACACAAGTTGCACCTGTGGAGCTGTACTGCTTGGCAAAATGCACGCAGTGCCGGCAGCGATAATCCGCATGTGTAGCACATGTCCATGTCGCAGCGTCGTCACGAGCGTATACAAACACGTGCGTTGGTGGTGGAGTGCTGCAGCATCTTTGACAACACATTGGCTGCGCCCGTGGCTGTGATCCACGTGCACAGACCTGAAGCAACTTGGTGGATTATGTGCAACCCACATTGACCACTTCGCTGCAGTTGTAACCTCACCCAGAAGCATGTACTTAATAGCGCTTCCTCAGCAGCATGCTGACACACCTGCTGCATGCACAACTGTACCGACTTGGTACCTCCTTTGCAGTTATGAGGTGCGGATGTAAGGTGTGCGTCCCCACCTTGGTGGGCCGCCACGCCCCACCCTCTGCCTGGCGACTACTTCCAGTAGGACCTCAATAATGTACCATCTGATGTGTGCAGAAGATTCGTGCTGCGTCCTAGTTGAGCATTTACTTCCTGTCGATACACCACTTGGCGCGCCAGCAATGGTGGCCTGGCCAGCTGGTACACATTTTTCATCCCCTACTTCAAGTTTTGAAGCAATCCTCGTACAGATACGTCTTTGACATTTTCGGGCCTTCGCGAGGTGCAAATCAGTAAATACTACTGTGGTGTGGTGTGGGTGTGTGATTTGGCTGCACTTGTGGGCGTGCAAGAGCCCATGCCATGCATGCCAGCACGCTCGTTTGGCGATAGCACGTGCCCGGCAGCGTATGCACACAAACCCACAAAGTCTGAACAATCAAGAGCAACCAGTGCTGCTAGCAGGCAGGCCTGAGCCACCGGCAGCCTTGCCTGTGAGGGCTCGACCTGCCAGAGCTACTGCTCTAGTAGTGATGCCAGCGTCAGCTGCTTCTAAAGGCTACCCTCACCCACCGCACAACGCTGCTGCTGCTGCTGAGCTGGCCACTCGTCCACTTCTCCCGTCCGGGCGTTTGATGTTCTGGGACCGTTCTGCGAACACGAACGTACGGAAACTGCTGCCTACCGCGTGAGGGGAAACCTTGCACACCGGACCCCTGCTCACGCGCCGCGCGGCCCCTCACTGGGCTGCCACTGCGCGTTAACATACTGCTCTCGCTCGTTGCTGCTCCGCTGCCGCTGCTGGTGCAGGCGCTGCGCTGAACACCCGCGCATCCCTGCCTCGCGTGACTGTTTCTTCTCAGTCGGGGTGACAGGACATCACAGAAACATCAAGCTCGTGTCCATCAACGTGCGCGCGTGCGCAACACGAGCACCACCAACAGCAACACCATTATTTGAGATCGCCACAGACACAAGCGGCGTCACCCACCTGCCGTCGAAAGCGAAGCACGGCGGCTCACGCGTCCACCACTGATCAGACTCCTCTCAGGCAGCGGCGTCGGCGTCGATGTCGCCCACAAACCGCACCGCCGTCACCACTGCTGTGAGTGGTGCACACACGACGGCGTACCCCCAGCAGCGTGACCACCATATCCACCCCCAGCAGCAGCGCCCACAGCACCAGCACCACGAGAAACAGCGTTACCTACGGCAGCAGCAGTTCGCATCACCCACGCACCTGCTGCTGCAGCAGCAGCGGCGACAGCACCAACAGCACGTGACCGCGGACAGGGACACAGCCCTGAGCCTGCTGCGGGCCATCGTCGAGGGCGCCGCCGAGGGCACCAGCAGAGGGGGCAGCGCCGCCTGCGAAGCGGCCATGACAGCCTTCCGAGCCCACCCCACCAACCCCCACGTGAGGAACTGGTGGGTTGTGGCAGTCGCGGGTCTCGCGGAGCGCAGCAGAGCAAATGCCGACAGGCTGGGGAGCCTGGGGGCCTGCGAGCTAGCGGTGGCGAGCATGCGGCAGCCACCTGCTGTGGCCCACCACCTGCAGTTCCAACGTTGGGGCCTGCTGGTGGTAAACCACCTGGCCCGGCACAGCGCTGACAACCGGCGGGCGCTGGTGGCGGCGGGCGCGGCGGCGGTGGTCGTGGCCGCCATGCGCGGGGAGCTCGCGGACGCCGACGCGCAGTACATTGCCATCGAGACCATGACTGCCCTGCTCAGCAGCAGCGACGACAGCATCGATGAGCAGCACGGCGCCGCGCACGCAAAGACCGCGGCGGCGCTGTGCGCGGCGGGGGCGCCCGACGTTCTGCGCGCCGCCATTTACGCGCACCCCGCAGACGAACAGTCGGACGTGCAGCTGCAGGGGCTGCCAGTGGAGGTGCTGAGCACTCTCGCGTGCCTGCTCAGCAGCCACCACCGCAGCCATAGCAGCACCAGCACGACTCTCAGCAACATCAACGGCGAAACGAGCGAGGTGTTGGTGTCGCAAGTAGTGCACCTCGTGCCCTTACTACTTGGGTACTTGGAGCATGTGCGGTAGCAGTAGCTGAAGCCGGGAACTTTGGCTAGCTAGCTTCATTCAGCCAAGGATTTGGCTGGCACGAGCGCGACCCAGATCTGGCGCGCGGAAAACCCTGCGCCTGGCGCGCGGCAAAACCTCCGCCTGGCGCGCGGGGAACCGTCCGGCTGGATCGTGCAGGACCGTCCGCCTGGACCGTGCAGGACCGGTGGTCTTGTTCGAGCATGACAGTGGCCTTGTTCGAGCATGACATGCGCGCTTGTGCGAGCATGACCGGCGCCATTACTCGGCATGTCCGGCAGTCTGGTGTCAGCTCAAATGGGCGCCTGTAGGTGCACCTGTGCTATCTATATAAATACACAGGGCAAGCGCACAATTCACAACTGGTCTGTATAGTCCAGTTGGTGCTGCCATGCTTTGCATGCTCCACACCATGGGTTCTATCCCCATGGAGTGTGTTGCTCTTTTTTCATTTTTTCAAATGCCTGCCTATGCCAAGGGCTGGCCTGCCGCCCCAACATACTTTCTGGTAGCACAAAACCAAAAGCGCGCAGGGACGACGCTCAACAGATTTCTGGGAGTGCGCAAAATATTACCAAGGTGTGCTGGTAAGGGGGTGAGTTGCTCGAATCTTTAATGAAAGCCCTCCCCCCACAATTATATTGTGTTCGGGTCGAAACGTGCCCGCGCCGACTACTTCATGTCGTGTGTGCGTGTTCGTGTCGTGTGTGGTGTGCTCAGCGGACGCCTGACGCGCCGCCGACATTATATCGAATTGTCGATCTTACGATGTGACATCGGATTGTGCGCGGCGCATTCGATCCTGTGTGTGGTGTGCACGATCCACACGGGGCGGCGCGGCCGTGTTTACACACATGCACATCGACACGGTCCGTGTGTGCTCAGCGGACGCCTGACGCGCCGCCGACATTATATCGAATTGTCGATCTTACGACCTCACATCGAATTGTGCGCGGCGCATTCGAACCTGCACGGATCAAGTCAACATGCACTCGACCCCCAATCTTACCGTGTGTGTTGCATACCATGTGACGCTCTATGATGTTTTGGGTCAGGTTCGGTGTCTCGCTTTTGGGCATTTTCGAGCAAGGCGGCGCCTTAAGGAGGGCGAGTGACGTTTTGGAGCAGGTGACGAACTGCACTTTGGAGTATGGGGATATTAAGGAAAGCATTTAAAAAGTGCAGATGGTCACCTAGTGAAGTGCAGAGTGCGCCGCCCCGTCTCATTTTGGAGACGGCATTATGGTGGCGAAATAACGCCGCGCGGCATTTCTAGCGGGATAACCCCGGTTGATTCGGGCAATTTGCAAGCAGCCCTCATCGAGATTCGGGCAAAGCAGCCCTCATCGAGATTCGGGCAAAGCAGCCCTCATCGAGATTCGGGCAAAGCAGCCCTCATCGAGATTCGACGAAGAAACCCCTTGGTGTGATTCAGGAAAAAAACCCGCAATAAATTATATTGCCTGGGGATTCGGGGGTATATTGTATTAAATTAAGTTGCCCTCGAATCAAAACAAGAAACAGCCTGATGCCAGTGCGAGGCGTCAGCTCACAACCAAAAAAATCACAGTCACACACCAAGCAAGCAAGCAACAACATGGCCAAGCCCAAGTCCTCCGCCAAGTCCAAGTCCAAGGCCGCCAAGTCCAAGGCCGCAGCCAAGCCTTCCAAAGCCGCCGCCCCGCCCGTCGCGCCCGCCTCGCCGCCTCCCGTCAAGATGACCCCCACCGAGCTCCAGAACTACAACGATACCAGGGCCATCATCAGGTGCCTGCAGGCGGGCATCGAGAAGGGCGAGGACAAGAACATGTTCCTGGTTAGGCGTGTGCTCGACAGCTGGTTCAACACCAAGAAGGCGGCACCGGGCAACAAGCTCTGCGATTCGACACTTCATCGCCGCATCACGGCGCTGCGAGAGATGTTCCAGAAATACTTCAACCCCGACGGCGCCTGGGACTGGTGCTTCATCGGCAACACGTGGAAGTCACCTGCCGCCGACGCTGCGAAAGCGAGTCACGACGACGCGGCCCGACTCGAGATGCAAGCGTGCGGCCTGCTTCGGCTGGACCTGAGCGACTTCTACGAGGAGATGAAGAGGGTGGCCGAACAGCCCGACAAAATCAAGGACTGGCTCGCTCACACGTGTGCGGGCGAGTTTTCGTGCGGCAAGCGGCTGGCGGAGATGCAACGCGACAAGTTCGGGGTCACGGTGGTCGGTGAGTACATGTTGGCGTGGACAGAGCTGAACAAGAGCAACCCTCCGCAGGAGCTCAACGAGACGATTTTCCCCGCTGCGCAGACCCTCGAGTTGATCCGACGCAGCCGCGAGCGCCCCGACCTGCACGTGTCCGACAAGCTACCTACTCAGCGACTGTTCCGATCTTTGATCCGCATCAAGGCGGCGTACGACATACACTTTTTCGATGTGAAATCTGACTCTGCGAAGTTTACCGGGCACAACATCCGATCCCTCTACGTGACGTGGAAGCTGCAGCACGTCGAGGACGCCTTTTTCGCCGAGGCAGCATCGAGGCTTTTGGGGCACGCCAAGGGGTCAGGCAACGGCAAGTACTACTCGTGGATCCGCCAGGACCCCGTTGTCACGCCCGCCCCCGTTGCCACGGCCGAGGCCGAGGCCGGTGCCGATGCCACGGCCGACGCCGACGCTGCTGGTACGGATGACTTTGGGCCCATCAACGAGGCCGAGGGCGGCGGCGACGACACGGTGCAGCGCGCCCTGAAGCGCGCGCGCACGGCCTGACCTATGTTGCACGAGATCGGAGTGCGCCCCGCGTGCGCGCCCCCACGGGCTCTGCTGCGGGCTGCGCTGCCGCTGCTCTTGCCGCACCCCTGGTCGCAACAGGCTCTGCCGGTTGTTCTATGTCTTCTTCGTCTATGTCATCGACGCCGTCGGCTGTGCCCTCGGGTACGAGCTGCACTGCACTGCGCGGAAAGTGGTAGCCTGCTTTGTGTGTTGAGTCAGGCATGTGTGCGACTTGTACGTCTTCCGTGAGCGCGACCGTGTTTGATTGTGGGTAATATACGCTTACGGTGTACAGCTTGCGGCTCCACGTCTCTTGGTGTGTTGATTTGAACTGCCCTTGCTTGTGCAGAGCCAAAAAGCTCACTCGCTTGTCCCCCACCACTTTCGACCCCCAGTACAACACGTCCACCCTTACTTTGTCTCCTGGCTTGAGTGGCGGCTGGTATTTTGAATTTGGCATGGCGCCCTGTGTTGCTTTGAGTTGACGCGCGCGAACCGCAACCAGTATCGCGGGCGGCACATCATCTCTGCAAAGCACGTTGGGGGCGAGCCCCGTTGCGGGGCTCACCGCATTGTTGTACGCTTTCAAAACTTTGGCCAGCGCAGCCAGCGGCTTTGCTCCCAACTGCCCAATGGCACTCGTCAAACCCTCTTTGACGATGCGCCCCGCGTTCTCCGCCAAGTTACCGGTGGGCGCATGAGCTCTGCGCCTTACGATTACAATGTTGTGCCTCTGAAGCATTGTTTGGAAGGGGTGTGCCGAATTGTCCAAGCCAGAACGCGCAGTGAACTCTGCGCCAACGTCACTTGATACTTGTGTCACGGTACACCCCCATTGTGGCAACAGAGCCTCGAACTTGGCCGCTATTGATTCAGCATCCTTCGATTTGAAAGGCACTGCCAAATTTTTTTTGGAAAACGAATCCATACACACCAACAACCCTGGTATGCCGGGTGTGTTGTACTCTGTGAGATCGACAAAAACGCGCCCGCCGGGTCTCGCCGCGACGTACGGCCTCGACGCTTGGGATGCGCGCCGCTGTCGATGTACTTGCGCCTCCGTATTTCCTTTGATAAACGTGTTGCATTGAGGCAAACTTATGCACCAGTACGAGCGCTGACACAACGAATAAAGCTTATCACGACCCATCGAGGCGACCCCCGCCTCGACCCATACGCTCGACAGCACGTCCTGAAGTATGTCTTGTGATACGACAATTTTCCCTAGATACGAAAAGCCGCTGTCGCCTCCCTCCTCTTTTAGGTCGTGCGGCCAAGGGAATCTTAGTAAAATATCCTCTGAATCTGAAAATTTGTAACTGTTCAATTGTTTTGATTTTCGTTTGTATTCATCATCCTGTACCAACGGATTTATGGTCTCCTCAGCCTTTTTACCAAGCTTCACTATGGCAGCCGCTTCAGCGCTGACCATCTCACTGTCTTTACACTAAACAAACATTTTGTTCACTAAACGCTTGTAATCGAGTCACCGTCGATCAGCAGAGGTGCCGTGCTGCTGCCAGCATCGAAAGACACTAGATACGAGCACACCAGCCTATCGCTGAAGCTGTTGCTAGCCGTCTCCCACGTCGATAGCGACAGCGATGTGTTCGAAATCTCAGCTCCAAATACAGGCTGAGTGAGCGCGCCGGAGTTCTGCTTTTCAAACACGATTTGAAGCAGCGCGAAGATGAGGCGCTCCGCGCTGTCTGCCGCCGTGATGTCGTTGGTCAAAATCGCATTGAGAGCCGTTGTGGGGATTGTAAACACCCCAGCAGCATACGAACAGCCCGGGCAGAACGTGTTGATCAGCATCTTGAGTGCTTGTGTCTTGTACACACAGCCACTCATTATATTTTGTCAGCTACGCGAGTTGGAAGTGCGTGACGACAAAATTCGACAGCGCAATATCAACTATACTCGCCGTCGATTTTCGAGACACTGTGAGGGCGTACGCCGCGCCTTTGGTCAACCCCAGAATTGTGAACATCGCGCCGCACGAATAGCTGAAATCGAATTGAAGTTTGAACTCGCTCGCCAGATCGTACGTCGTCCCGTCGTACGCGGCCAACATGAACGATGACGACTGATTCTGCACGCCGTGTCGCCCCGTGAACAGACACTGTATCTGTATCGCGGTGCCCAGAGCCACGAACGACCCGTTGCCCACTGCGACGTGCGCGGACCACGCGCCGGAAGTGCTGCCGTTGCTCGTCGTTGAATAAGCGTACGCGGCGAGGGGCAGACACTGCACGTCACGAAATCCCGTCGCGGTTGTGAACGACATTTGGGACACGTTCAGCCCCGCCGCGGTCGAGTACTGGGTGCCTGCGGGCGTGCCAGATACGGTTTGTACGTCGACTACGAACGGACTGAAAAGGCTGCCGGCGTTTCCGTTCGAGCGTGCGCTCACCGCCGCCTGCAAATTTCCGATGGCCGTTAGCTGCACGTATACGACGTGCGTGGTGCCGTACGACGCCAAATTGCTGATACACACATTGCCGAACGTAGCGGCGCTGTAGAGGCCCGTGCTCTCGATGGCGACGTACGGCGTGGCGATGCTGTAATCATAACTTATCCGTATATCGAGGGTTTCGTGTCGTGAAGCGCCGTTGCCCGTTACCTGTATGACGCCGTCGTACCGTGAGCCGAAGCTGCCGAGCTGTATCCACGTGTTGTACGTCGTTATGGTTCCGTAGTCACCGCCGACCAGCCCCGTTCACGTGGGTTCGAAATGGTCGGCGACGTGAACATGCCGCTCACTGTGGTGGCCAGCTCGCTGTACAGCGTGGTGAGCCGCTTGACGCCGGTGAGCGCGGATGTGGCCGCGTCAGCGACGCGCCTCCGCCTCGCCGCCAGCGCCGCAGCGGAAGCGCTCGTCGCCGCAGCTGATGCCGCGTTCGCAGTGGTCTTTGCGCTGTCAGCGGACGTTATGGCGGCGTTCGCCGCGGACTGTGCGGCAGTGGCCGTGGACTGCGCGGCAGTGGCCGTGGACTGCGCGGTAGTGGCCGTGGACTGTGCGGCAGTGGCCGTGGACTGTGCGGCAGTGGCCGTGGACTGCGCGGAAGCGGCCGTGGACTGTGCGGCAGTGGCCGTGGACTGCGCGGAAGCGGCCGCCGTGGCGGCGCTGTTGGCCGTGGTCTGTGCGGAAGCGGCCGCCGTGGCGGCGCTGTTGGCCGTGGTCTGTGCGGCAGTAGCCGCCGCCACGGCGGAAGTTATGAGCGCACGCACTCGCTGGATGGTCTTGCCCCAGTCACGGACGACGGGTGACGTGTGCACGGCGCGGCGCGCGGCGGTGGCGTGCTCGACGGCCGCATCGGCTGTGGCTTGAGCTGTGGCGGCGGTGTACAGAGCCGTGCCGGAATTGAAACCGGCAGTCGCGGCGGCGGTGAGAGCGGCGGCTGCGTCTGACTGCGCGGCAGCGGTCGATGTGGCGATTCGAAGCGGCACGCGCTGCGCCAGCATCACGCGCGGGCGGCACCTGCGTGCAGTCACACGCTCTGCTGCGACCACAGCGCCAAGGCGGCGCGCCAGAACGGGGGCGCCCACCAGCAACGACCTCGGCTTGCGCAGACGCTGCGCCATGTAGTAATCGTGGTTTACCGCACTCGTGTAGAGACTGGACGCGTAAGCCATCGATTTGCCGACGGCGCGCCACAGCCGCCCCGGCGCGCCGATCTGGGCGACGCACGCCCTGCGCCTGCCGTTGAGCGTCGCGTACACGTTGTCGGCCTGCACGTTGCTGCACTCCAAACTCCCGTCGTACCGCACACTAGCGTTCACACCCAAATCGACAACGATGGGATTGTAGTCTGGGCGACGTCGACCCCCCTCGCGAGAAGGGGGACCATATCGGTTCCCAGAGAGGTACGGAAACTGGTGAAAAACTCGCCTGCCACACACGAACCTGGGCGACGGCACGTTCGACCGCGGCGCCGGCGGCATCCAAAAACGAACCACTGGGCGAAATGTCGACCGTTTGGCACAGAGACCGCGACATATCGAACGCGTCCATCTCATCTAAGAATTCGTCGCCCATGTCCCAGGCATCCGGTATGGGCTGAATGCTCGGTTTGAAACGCGGCCACAACTTCGATACGCCAGCGCTACCTAGAGCCCACGCGCCTTGGATGGCGTCGACGATGCCTTGAGCACTGCTGCTGATTATGAGCGCTTGTATCTGGCCGTCTACGGTGCTCGCCCACTCGCCGAAATCGACACCGCCCACCGCCAGTCCTGCAGTTTCGAGGTACGGCGCGATCGACACGCGGGTGGGCGTCATTTCTACACTGCTCGCAACCACATTTAGACCCCCTACAGTTGCAAATGTCTGCAGCGTGAGGCGCGCAATGCCGCCGAGTTCGAGCGATGTGGCGGGCGTGACTGATATCAGCGCGCCGCCGTACTCGTTCGACGAAAATATTTGGGAGGCGGTCATGAACCCGCTCTCCAGGAGCGCCGTGCGGTTTCCGATGTTACGGAACAGCTGCGAGTGGTTGTGCTGGAGGGCAGCCGGCGCGCCTGGGGTCTCATGCGGTGTTGGCGCGGTAGCAGCATCGTGGGTCGCCGTTGCGGCGGCGCCAGCGTGCGCACGCGCGAAGGGTGCAGGCCTCGTGCACACAGCGGCATCGGGGGACGGCTGCGGTGGCGTCGAATGCGTGGGTGTGTCATGACGGGGCGACGTTGGGGGGGCGCCAGCGTGCGCACGCGCGAAGGGTGCAGACCTCGTGCACACAGCGGCATCGGGTGGCGGCTGTGATGGCAGCGAGCGCGCGTGTGCAGAATCAAAGGGCGGCGCTGCGGGGGCACGAGGTGCCTTATACGAGCGGGGTTCAGGCCTCGTGCGCACAGTGGGAGCGCCTGCCGTGCCCGCTGCCTGCGGTGTCGATGCTGGAGCGCCATCGGCTGCTTTTGGGTTCTCAGAGACGGCAGGGGGCGACGCGCCAGAAGCAGCGGTGTGCGCTTTCGCGCCTGCTGCGCGCTCACCAACGATACAATGGCTTCGGCAGCCGCGAGAGCGACGCTCTCGTCCGCAGAAAATGCATTCAAGAGATTCGAACTCATATGTTGTGTTGTGTATTGGTTTACATTATATTGGCTCAAACACCAAGTGGAGCACGTGCTCCTCGAACCCTGTTGGCGATGGCGCGCGGTTCGCCGCGCCCGTGACCTCCCATTTGATTTGGAGAGGGCCTCCAAAAGAACCGCTCACGAAAAATACGCCCTCCCCGTACATGTGCTGCGCCATCATCGAAAGAACGGAACACCAACCATTGCGAGGGTCGCTGCTGTCGTGCGATATGCCGCCAGCTTTGAGAAAGAGCTCCATGCACTGGTAATCTATCAGAGCGGGCCCGCAGTAAACCCCCGGCGTCTTTACAGACACCTTCCAGTCACCCTGCACTTCAAGCTGCGTGTTCACCTCATACTCTACAGGCGTGCCGCTGCCCAGTCTGTCCCTGCTGTGGATAGTGTACGTGAACGGCTTGCGCCCCTTCATGCTGTTTACAATGAGACAAGATTTTATCATGGCTTTTAGTACTTGATGGTCATCTGGCCTGTGGAGGCGTCAACGGTCCACAGACAGTCCGCTTCGACGAACGTGTCGAGCTCCACAACGTAGCCCTGCGCGGCTGCGAACTGCAGGTCGATGTAAAACGAATTGGCGAGGGTGCTGGATCCCGAAATGAGCTGAGGCGAGTTGCTGAAAGGGGACGCGTCAAGTGGGACGAAAAATGAGCCAACCTCTGCCGTGGACCAATCACGAACGTTCGCCTGCGTGACGGGGCGAGCAGTGTCACCGGTACCCGCCGTCGTGTCACAGAGCCACGTGCCCCGGCTGGACGCAGCCGGCACGACGGACGTATCGAGAGACCAGTCGTTGACGGAGAGAAGGGT